>VOQJ01019403.1:0-13058 GCA_015052665.1 Apistogramma diplotaenia
ATGTTATGTTGCAGAGCATGCTGTCCCATGGCAAAAAAGAATTGTTTAGGGAAGTAAAATGTTACAAACTGCAATGTTGTAAGGGTAATGAAATCACATCTATGGGAGTAATGTCCAGAAGACGAGCTCATCGGGACAAAAGGCACTTGTGAAAATGCTTTTAGACTCAACAGGTACACTAAAAAAATCATCTGCAAAAAACAAACAAACAAAAAAAACTACAGTTGCAATTCACAAAAATAATGAATGTTCACTAAGAAGGTTTCATTTGAAACTGCAGTGCGTGGAAACTCAAACCAAGCCATTAGTCAGCCAGCCTTAAATGTGCCGTGTCATGGACAATATATTCAAATCCTTTTGGAGAAAATCCTTATCCAGACCACTCTTGTGAGCTATTCTGAACACACATTATTGTAAAAGTCATTCAAACAACCTGTAGGTACGTAGATTTGAAATCTGTTCCGAGGGCATTTTTAGCGTTACACTTGTAAATACCAGAGTTCATGAGCACAGGGTTCTGGATGACCAGACTGCCCTCCTCTGTCATATGAATTCCTCCTTGCACTGTGTATCGGCTATGTGGAACCAGTGTGGTGCGTCCAGGTAATGTCCATGAAATGTCCGGCTTGGGAATACCAGTTGCAACACACTTTAACATCACGGGTGATCCCCTGTTCACTCTGGTGATGGACGTCATTGTACTGGTGATTCGCGGAGGGAACACCATCACAGTGACTGGGTAGGATAGTGCTGACGAGCCAAAGGAGTTTGAGGCTTTACAGATGTATGTTCCTTTGTCAAAGGTGGCTATCTGCCTGAGCTGGAGGGTCCCGTTGGCAAAAAAAGATATGCGGCCAATAGTTTGAGGTTTGTCCAAAAAAATACCATTGGGAAGGGTCCAAGCGATTGATGCCTGCGGCCAGCCATCCACAGTGCAAGGCAAGTTAAGACTGAGGCCATAAGTGATCTTCATCCCACCTGGAAAAGTGAAATTATAACAGTATGAAAATTTCATACTCAAAGGACAGACACAATAACTGACATAACAAAAGTCACACAATACAAACAGACATTACATTGATACATAGGCAGAACACAACTGATCAAAAAACTGCACCAAACAAACCAGACAGCTGAAACCCTTTAGGGGGAAGAACTCGTGATCAAACAAACACATTTTGGAGTGGCTATTTTGAAGTGGGAATGAAATTCAACTTGTGGTTGGTTCAAGAACAGTGTGTGCTACACATTACAATTTATTTTCAGTTTGACCTCACATCTATACATCTAACCAGTTAGCAGAATCAGAAAGCAAACCAAGAGGAAACTAAAAAAGTAAGAACTCATCTACTGATTTAGACCAGGAAACTAAGAGATTTGTTTAAGACTCAAAAACATACCTGTAGATCCTCTGATCACCGGCTTTCTGCCAGCTTCCAGGGCATAACGTTTCTCCGCTTGTCCTGCAACATTTTTTGCTAGGCACCGATACACTCCCTTATCAGCTGGAACTGGTTGAGAGATCCGCAGAGTTCCATTGCTTAAATAATGGATGAACCGCTGGAGTCTTGCACCAGGCATCAGCAATGTCCCGTTGGGGAGAACCCATGAAAACTCTGGGTTTGGCTTGCCACGAGCAGAGCACTCGAGAATCAACTCCACTCCATCTTGCTTTATTGGCAAGATTTCTATATTGGGAATAGCAAATGTAGGCTTCTCAGCTAATGAAGCCACATCTAATTCAACCAGAAGTGAAGCTTCACCCATATTGTTTTTTGCAAGACACATGTACCTCCCTTCATCTGTTTTCCTTAAGCCTCTCAGCTCCAAGCTTCCATTTTGGTGGACTTGAAAGCGACCTCCGAGATAGGGTGTTGGGAGCGAGAGGCCATAAGGAGTAACCCACCAGACTCTTGGTTTAGGTTTTCCTTCCACTCTGCAATGGAGATGTGCTGTTTGGTAAGATACACCCAAAACCTTTGTGGTACTCTTCCCTTTCATGCCATTGATAAACGGTTCCTGGGGTTCAGCTTCAACCTTTATGTTTTTGACATCATCACCAGCAGAATTTCGTGCCACACATGTATATATTCCTTCACTAGCCAGTGTCACTTTCTTTATAGCTAATATTCCACCATTCATAATTTGAAATTTGTCTGATGACGCTGGTATTACATCTTTTCCTGGTGAGATCCATATGATTGTAGGTGTAGGCTCACCTGTTGCCTCACAGCTCAGTTTGGTTGGTTCTCCCAGTTTTGCCGTCAATAGTGCCTGTGAATTTAATCTAATTTTTGGAGCATTTGGCTCCACTTTGACGCTCACTTTTCGTTCATCTTTTCCCAGTTTGTTCTTGGCATAACAAGTGTAGTCACCCTCATCTTTTTTGCCCATCTGCTGGAGGAGTAAAGTTCCATTGCCAAACATAACAAATCGGCGGTTGCGAAGGCCGCTGTCATCTGATTGAAGGGCGTTGTTAATTATTGTTCCATCCGGGAGACTCCAGGAAACTTCTGGATCAGGGAGGCCAGTTGCCACACAGTCCACCTAGAATGCAGGTAGGAGAGAGGCAAGTATATTAATGAATCTGAGCTACATCTTTTTTTTTAGGAACAACAAATCTTAATAGCTAGGTACATAGGAAGAATTATGGATTATGGAAGAATCTTGGCTAAAAGAAACACAAGGACAGCTTGCAAATCTTTATAATCCTTCCAATAGTTTTGTAGTTTCTAACTAGAACTAAATTATACACACACATGTGTATAATTAGGGCAAAAATTAGGGCATTGTAAAGTGAGGTTTTGGGTCACCACGTGTCTTCAAATCACCTAACATTGATTGGTTGGCTAGCTATGCAAAGAAGAGTTAAGACCACCAGGAAAGATTTAAAATGTACTTATTATATTCAGCAAGTAAAGTTAAATTATTAAATGCATATTTAAATGCACATTTGGTTCTTAACGGCTCTCCTCACAGGAAGGAGATGGTGAGACAGTAGAAAGTCAATGACATTCACCAAGATCAAGAAATAATGTGCAAAATAACCTCGAAGTGGTCAGTAACTAGTTAAACTTCTCTTAACTTCAAGGCCAGCAATTAAAGGAACTGCCATTAAGTGTGAAAGATACAGGTGACTGACAAATTACAAGGTGGCAAATACATTAGAAGTTACCTAGGCAACTCAAGCCTGCATTTTTTGCTAGTGGCAGCCATTAGCTACAAAGCGATGTGCAATGAGTAAATTGCTTCCTGTGCAGATGCCCCTTTAGACTTAGACCATGGAATCACGGTAACATTAGCTCCTACTCATCTATGTGTTACTGATAATATAAAGTAATATTTAGATGTAGTTTTTTTAGTGCTCACTGAAATGCTATAGCTTAAGTAACTGGTAAAATGAGCATCTACCAAGCCATGGACCCGATTTTACCAGCATGCAGTGGGATATTGTTTTGTTTTAGTCCTGGTGGATTATGCAGCATGATATGCTGAACCAGAGGATTAGTGTATACCACCCCCAAGACTGACGAGCTGGTAGAGCGCCTAAATAAGACCTTAAAGACCGTCATTCATAAGTTCTCTGTTCTTTGCAGTGCAGGAGGTACCCCAGGCCTCCACAAGATTTTCTCCCTTTGAACTGCTTTTAGGTAGGAAACCACAGGGGCTGTTAAACCTAAAGAAAACTGGGAGGAAGGTCCGAGCCTGGGTAAAAATGAAATTCAATACATCCTGGACCTGAGACCAAAGCTCTACGCACAAGGAATGTGGCTCCAAGGCCTGGATTTTGCTTCAGGCCCAGTAAGGTCAGCAGAACCTTTACAACAGAGGGGCGAGACTTTGATAATTTACACTGGGAGATAAAGTACTTCTTACTCCCCTATTACAGCTCAGAATTACTCACCAAGTGGCAAAGACCGTCTGTGTTCACACAGCGAGTGGGTGACGTTGATTATGAAATGCTGTGTTCAGACAGGGGTGGAGCCACGCAAATATACCACCTGTACAAAACCTCCTCAAAAGTGTGGAGAGTCAGACTGTTTCTGTGGTGACCATGGTGAAAGACTGATGAGATGGGACCTGAGGTACCAGATTCAACCATTCCCACCTTGCTACTTTGTAACAACCACCTCTCCCAGAGAGCAGATGTTGCTGCATTGCAACAGTGTTATGCAGATGTGTTATTCTCCTGGCCAGTCACACCATGCTAATACAACACCACTCAGATATTCACCAAGGCGTGACAGTGTGTTTATAGCTACCTGAACATAAAAGGCAAATAGTCCAGAAGGAATTGGCTGCTTTGGTGGAGATGAGAGTAAAATTAGAACATGGTTGTGCGCTGTAATCCTGGTAGAGACCAGCTGGGATAGGAATGCTCCATCAGTCACATGAACTTCATGCTTTTTTGCAGCAACCGTTTGAATTAATGAGACAATGGGAGCAAACACAAAGCACCACAGAGCAACAGATACCTTTACTCTGATTGTTTGATCTGGTGTATACCCAGATTTGAGGTACATGAGTAAATACCTGGAAATTTTCTCCAAAGGTGACTCTTGTCTGTGCCGTCCTCACATGTTCGATTCTGGGAGGGGTCATTAAAACGTCCACCTGACAAAACAAATACATAAAGTATATTATTGTAAATTACAGCAATCTTTGGTTCACATGGTTCACCAATCAGCTACATACTGGTGAATGTTCTGAAAATACACTTTAAGTAGTTATCATTGACCCACCAGCTGCTTTAGCTTTAGTCATCCCATATAAAAATGAAAATCCTTCTTAATAATCAGGACAGACCTTATTTTTAATGCAAGGCATGGTTAGAGTGCTTGAACATTATCTTTGACAGTTATCAAGGCTAAATTAGCTAAAAGTGCTCTCCCAAAGGGCTGGCAACAAAATGAACCAGCCCCTATGTCACCATCTGACTTGTTCATACCTGGAAGAGCTCCATGTCCTCTCCATTGGGCCGCTGGAAGACACACAGATAACTTCCACCATCCAGCTCAGTTAGCTGAAGAATCCTCAGGGTCCCATTACGGAAAACTTTAATTGGTCTCTCTGGACTGGAGGCAGATGGAGGAGAGAAATGACACTGAGATTAAAGCAGCCCAGTTTAAAGGCTCCCTAAACCTTTTGATTAATCTATGATTTTGTTAATACTGTATTGGTTGACAAAATGGGACATTTCACTTACCTGTATCGATACTCGACGATTGTTTTGGATGGTAGTTGCCAGATGGTCCCTCGTGTATATTTGGTGGACTCTGGACAGTGGAGGTAGACAGCAGAACCGTACATTGCTGAGACAGTGTGTTGACGAGATGGGGCAGCATGCCGGTGTGTTGGAGGAATGGGAAGAGGAGGAGGAGGCTGGCGAGAGAAGGAAGAGGAATCTGCTCTCACATCCAGCTGGATGGTTCTTTTGGCAATTCCCACTGCGTTACTGGCCAAACACTCATACCTGTGACAGACTGATAGCAGCTTAGTGACATCCTTTTAAAAACTCAACAGTCCAAGGAAAACATGATGGAGAAGCACCACATATGAGTAGAATCATAAATCTGTGCTGCTTGGAACACACACATTTAAATCTAGAGTATTAAAACCTGCTAGTGGCTGATTAATAAAAGTTATTTCAAAGAATCCTACGTGGAATATAAATCAGCAAATTGCATGCCAATCCCAATGTCAAGGGGATTTAATTCAATTTATATGACTGATTACTACATCCCAGTTAGCTGCATGTCCTTATTTAATCAGAAATCATTTTGAAACAGTCTAAAAGAAAGGCACATGTCTTACCTCCCCCCATCAGACGGCAGAACATTCTTCATGAACAGCGTCCCATTGGGGAAGACAAACAGCCTGCGTCCCAGAAACTGTGATGGTTTGACTTGGACACCTGCAGGGAGCATCCATTTGAGGGCAGGTGGTGGTTCGCCCTTCACAGAGCAGTGAACATACACACTTCTGCCTGGTTGGACAGAGATTTATTAGTTTAGAAGTTTGTGATTATATGAGCACTTGAGTGATGTCTTGAGGGACACTTTTGAGAGGCATGGATAGCAATATGTTTTGTTGTGTGAATTAAAATGTTTGTTTCTGTATCATACCTGGAGGAATGATTACAGTATCCGCTGCTCCTTCGCTTATGCTTGGAGGCAGAGCTGCTACGTGCAGATGATAAGTGATTGTATCTGCACCTGCTGCATTGCTTGCAATACACTTATAGGCCCCTTTGCTGGAGAAGTTGGCAGAATGAATGTGCAGGGTTCCATTTTGAAGCAGAGACATCGGAGAGAGGATAGTATAAAGAGTCCCGGCATCACGAACAAATGTTTTGTCTGGGAGAATCCAGGAAATTTGGGCTGGTGGTTTGCCAGAGGCTAGGCATTCCAGAGTCACACTTTTTCCTAAGTAGACCGCTATCTCCGTGGACTTGGGTGGTTGAATCTTGGGTGACTCAGTCTGGACAGCTAAGGTGATGACCATCCGATCTGATCCAAAGCTGTTCTGGGCTGTGCAAAGGTACTGTCCTCGATCCTGAAGCTGGATATTTTTAATTACAAAAGTTCCATTTCTGAAGACTTCAAAACGAGGACCATGCTTGGTGTTAGCTGGGATGGTAGCACCTGTGGGAAGATCAAAACATGGAGATTTCTCTGAATTTCTGCTACTGTGGCCACTAAATAAGAATTTTAAATGGCAGACTGATTTGACACCTGACCAATCACATGCATAAGTTGAAAATGATGCACACAATAAATTTTGCCTCTAAGTCTTCTACCCTGTCTTACCTGTGGAGACTTTAGTCCATGCAATGCTGGGTTCAGGATTCCCTGTTGCTTTGCAGGGCAGGAACACATCGCTCTCTGCCAACACTGACACGCTTGCTGTGGTCAGTGTGGTAATGCGAGGTTTAGAAACACCACCAGCACCACCTCCAAACAGCCACGGGAAAGGGGGTGCAGCTGTAGGATGGCGGGAGCTTATTTTTCCTATATCAAATTAATCATAGCATTAATATTATCATGATTAACTTTTTAAAGTCTAGATTTTTCAAATGCACGTACCTCCAACAAGCCACCAACTTTCATGCAAAACCCCAGAGGTGGTGGGATGAGTGGGAACAGGGGTTGAGATGAAATCAGATAATGATGTTGAAGGTTTAGCAGGTTTTGCTGGCTGCAGGGTGTTTGTGTAAGAGGCAGTGGGCACTGCTGGTTTGGGCGGGTAAGGTCTATGTGGGGATGGAGGGTTAGGTTTAGGTAGGGTGACAGGTGGAGGATTGTAGTAACTAGTCCGCGGTTTGGGTGTAACCATCTTCCCTAGCTGAGCGATGCGATCAAGCTGTGCCTGGAAAAATCCAAACCAAGGATGTTACTTTGTTATAATAGTTAACATTTTTCAAATGGGTATAAATTCTATTCACATTTTGTCACTGTTATCTATTTGCTACGAGCCAAACAGAAAAAGTTTGAAAGCGTCTTCTGAAACTCTGTCATACCATGTTCCAAATGAAGTTTTCTTTTCAGTTTCAAACATCCAAAGACTTTAGCTGCACGGTGGTTTATTTAACAGCTAAATGTTAACTTTGTGTTTGTGGTGAATTTATTCATCAGTGGATATTAGGTTCAGCAGTGGCACACATGAACCATACTACCAACCTGTGAGCCATCATTATTGTTGACTTTAAGAAGCTAGAAGCTCTCTGAGCTTCAGCGTTTGTGTAACATGTCCTCCAATCTGAACGGCAATATCAGTGATTTGTTCCAAAATGAGCATTCCTACATGTGGCTTTGCATGTCACATCACACATAATGTAGCTGTAGCTCAGGAGGAAGAGCCGGGCATCTGCCTAATAATCGGAAGGTTGGTGGTTCAAAACCTGGCTGCTCCAGTCTATATGCTAAAGTACCTGTGGGCAAAATAATGAAGTGCTTGTATGAATAATGCATGTCATATGAAGTAGAAAAGTGCTATATATAAGAATTAGTCTGTTAATTAAATGTTTAAGCTTTTCTCTGGCATCTAATATCATTTAGTCCCCACAGACTTTTCAAAAATGTGAGAAAATCCATATTTACTTATTTCTTTGGAATTTGGCAAACTCGACACGTTATTCACACGCCCTTTAGTGTACAACCACTGCAGGTTGCTTAATTTTACTTTACTGATTGAAAAGCTTGCCTGCTAAAATGACCTATGAGGCTCCATTAGGGTGATTAAAGAAAACCCCCTCCAGACTTCCCAATTTCAATCCAATCATAGTCATAATCAGGTCCTACTTGATGGCAGCGTGACTGATTGAGTATAAATGTGTAATCTCTCAGTCACACAAATGTAAGAATTTATAGTTTCATAATTGCTACTCTATCCAACAACCATTCAAAAACTTAGCAGCACAAAATTATCCTACATTACAAATAGCTTTATAAATCTTTAGTCTTTGAGCGCAACACTATGAATATTTATATACAAAATCAGACAAAAGAAACCATTTGTCACTTATGCCAGTTCCACAACCCCACATCATACTGTACCTGTCTGTATCGGTTCCTCAGCCTTGTTAGAAACAACTGATCTCTTGTATGGCTCATGCCATCCACATGATGATTTTGATGATGATGCTGTGACAGGTGGGCATTTGAGTAAGTGAATCCAATATTCCCTGCTCCCGAAACAGTAGGTGTGGGTTTCACTGTTTCAGCTGTGATTTCTGGTCGGTTGGTGACAAATGACTCATGAGCCCATGGGTGCGGGAGGGCTGCAGGGTGTGACCCTAGGATGAGAACCATGAATTGCAAACAAGGCTTAAAATGACATAAAATAACAGCAAAAGACAGCGTTACCTGTATGTCAATATAACAATCCTGGGCATTATTTTTTTTATCTCAACCTACAGCTTTCAGAGAGGAAATTATAGCAGAGTATCTTTATTTACCTTGCCTTTGTTGAGGATAAGAACTTTGTCCTGGCCAGAAAGGGTTGAGGGGATAATAATGATGACGATGATGGTGTAAAGACCAGCTCGAAGTTGGTGGGACTCTAGGGAGCTGGAAATGCCTGCCTTGGTTGACATTACTGTGCCTTCCCGTACTTCTATCTTCATTTCCATGTGTACTCCTGTGGGTGTCAGTTTGTTCTCTTCCCTGATTGCTTTGATGAAGCCAGGGGTGAAGGGGCTCCATTATGGGAAAATTATTGATTTCAGGCTTAACAGTAGGTTTGTGTATCCATTTATCTTCCTTTTGTGTGTCCTCATCTCTCGTTCTGCCTCTTGCTGAATGTGATGTAAAGATGTTGGAGGATGACGTTTTCGCATTGGTTGGTGTTTTTTTCGCTGGTGCAGGTCGACTGTTAGCTCTTGGTCTATGCTGTGTTGTTAGCTTGATGATATCTGGTGTATTGTAGCTCTCTGTAACCAACTTTTCTGTGTCTTTCTTACTGCCTTCTGTCTCTATTTCATACTTTTCTTGCTCCTCCAGTGTTTTTAGAACCAGGTTTTTATTGTTGCTGCCGTTTCCTT
This sequence comes from Apistogramma diplotaenia, assembly GCA_015052665.1. Taxonomy (NCBI): domain Eukaryota; kingdom Metazoa; phylum Chordata; class Actinopteri; order Cichliformes; family Cichlidae; genus Apistogramma; species Apistogramma diplotaenia. The sequence goes on from VOQJ01019403.1 coordinate 9,542, forward strand.
CAGTTTGTTTTGTCATCTCTACCCTATTTATCTCAGGTTTCTCTAAGTCTGTAGTGTCTTTTGCATTTTCCTCAACAGTCGGTACTGCTGGGTTATCTAATTTAGGAGGGACAATTATCTTTGGATTAAATAAATGATTTGTACTTGGGAAACTACCTGCCTGACTCATTTCCTTTACTGATGGAAACGGGGTAGTGTTAATATGAAGATCATGAGGGGTAATAAGGATTTCACTATTTAAATCTTCCATGGCATCTAAACTGTCGCTCGTCTTGTAAGTATATTCATCATAGTATTCATCTTCCTCTGTCTGATACTCGGCAGATACAGTTTCATAGTTTTCCACTGTGGTAGGAACAGTTGTTGTAGTAGTGGTGGTGGTGGTAGTAGTAGTAGTAGTTGTTGTAGTGGGCGTTGTTGTAGTGGGTGGTGTTGTTGTTGGAGTGGTGGTTGTTGTTGGGGGTAGAGTTGTTTGGGGCTTGTTTGATGACCGGTAGAGGGGGTTCTGGATTCTTCTCAGTGGGGGTTTTCTGCGTCTGTAAGGGTGCTTTCTCCTGTTTGAACCACCAGAAACAAAGTTAGAGTTTCTTCTACCTTCTTCTAAGCGTTTATTTTCTGACTGTCTAACAGGCTGACGTGCTCCAATTATGGGATGGACCGTCACAGCTTCTGCTTTCTCTATTACCCCACCAACATGTTGTGGGGGAGGAACTGTAGTCCTGGGCGAAGCAAGCTGCACGACCTGTGGCTGACTTTGCGATGTTTCGGAATGTTTTTTCTCATCCCCTTTTTGCTCTGTCTTTGAATGGACCTCAGTGTAAACCTTTGCATTAAAACGTGTTAAATCAATCCCAGTATCAGGAGGGGTGGTGACATGGTGTAAGTTGTAAGCAGCTGTATTAACTGTAGTTGCAATTGTAGTTGTAGGTTTGGCTGTACTTGTTTGGATGGTTACAGTACTTGGCTCTTCAAGTGACTGCTCAGTGGGCAGAGCAACACTTGGTTTAGCATTAGCTTTTGCCAGGATCTCTGCCCAACGATTTGGATCTAGTTCCTTAATGGATATATTGGGTTTTCTCTTTGAATCTTTTGTTCGTATCCTTTTTGAAAAACCATTAGGATTCCTTTGCCTTGATCCTACCTTTGCAGGGAGCTGTGTAGAAAAAGGACGTACAATTTCTTGAAAATGTCCCCCTGAACCTTCTTCTTCTAAACCATCTGTCAAAATTTGATGCTCTTTTTCAGTTTGTACCTTAAGCCTATCAGAAGTCTTTTCTCCTGTCACTTCCACTGTGTGAGTCAGCATGTCAACTCCATACAGATTGGAGGCCAAGCAGCTATAATCCCCTGCATCTTCTTGTGTGAGTCTCTTTACAACCAAAGTTCCATTCTCCATCACTTCTGCTCTCCTTGTCTGTTGCGTGGGGAGAAGAACTTGGTTTCTGGGTAGATACCAAATTGTTTGACTGGGATGAACTGAGGTCACCTCACAAGGAAGAGAAAAAGAGTTTCCTTTCTCAACTGTAATTTTCTCACCATTGAAAGCTGTTGGACTCAGCGAGCGTTCTTTTATGGTGAGTCTCAAAGGTATCAAATCCACACCAGCTTTGGTTCTGATAATACAGTGGTAGAGACCTGAGTCAGACAGTGTGGCGTTCAAAATCACAAACTGCCCCGTATCAGAAATGTCTACTTTATCAGTTTTACCCTCCACAACTGACAAGTCTGGAAGCATCCACTCCACTTTCACCTGTGGATCAGAAGTAATGACACTGCATTCCAAATTAACCTTTGAGCCTTCGAGAGCAGTCTGTACCCGTCCTGCTGTCCCTCTGCGAATCATCGCCCAGGAAGAAGCAAAGACACCGTCGTCTTCAACCCTATCCCCGTTAATGTCCTTTGTAATTAAAGTAGTGAAATCCATTACCAATTTCTTGGTTGTTGTCTGCTTTCTGTTGAGCCTCAAAGTCACTCTTGGTTGAAGCAGCCATGATGGTTCTGCTACCAAATACCCTTTTAATTCTGTGAAATATGGGGAGTTCTCGTTTACAGCTTGTACATACTGGTAGGTTACGCCACTTGCATTTCCTCTCAGTTGACCTCTTTCCAAAATTGCAGGGGTTTCATAGTAATATGCAACCAATTGCCATAGATTTTGCAATTTCTCTCGATCAATCTCACATTCAAGGACAGTCACCAGCGATACGTTGACAGATATGTCCCCAGGTGACTGTGGATTTACCGTCCACGTCATTGGTGAACTGTCTCCAGGATGGCGCACATCACATGCCACATGAGCACTGTTTCCATGGCTATCTGAGAGAACAATGGTCAAATGACCTAAAGGTTTTTCCAAATCCCGGGTGTATGGAACGTCAGGCTCCACTTCTGATTCAGCCCATACAGGATTGTCCCACTTTTTGAGGGGGGAGTGAAGAGTTGGTCTTTCACAGGTAAGCTTGTCTGGAGTTAACCCTAGAAAAAGGGTTCCGTTCAGATGCTGAGGTGAGGAACACTCTGGGCAAATCTCCCTGGACCCACGTTCCTTCTTACACTTTATTACTCCTGGAGGGATGTGAAGGAGAGAAGAAATATCAGCTACCGATAAATATAGCTTGCACACAGGGCTGGTTAAAGCTGTTCTGTGAAAGTGGAATACATGAATACTCAAGTAGAATTTTTTTTTTTAAGTTCTAATGTGATCAAATAGGACTAGGGCAGGGGCGTGGTATAGGGGTGAAAAGTGATGACAATTCTAGGGGCCCTGAAATGACAGGGGCCCTCTCTCAGATCTGCTTTTTTTTGTTTTTTTAGACAGAGTCCCTGTAAATAATAAGTATCTTTGTTTTGCTCTTTGCTTGTCTTTTGGAGCTGGAGTAAATTTTTACCATGCCCTGTATGAAAAGCAAACGTCCATATCTAATGAGCACCCCATACGCCCCCCCTCCCGCAGGGACAAAATGGTTTGTTCCTGCTATACCTTGAAGTTTAATAGCGGTCATTGCTTTACGTATATTTTGTACGTTGCCGGTGACAGTTGCTGGAGGGAAGAGAGCTTTTAGTAAGCTAAGACTGGTAAAAAACTATTTGAGGTCCACAATGTGTCAAGACAGGCTGTGCAGTCTTGCCATATTATCCATAGAAAATGAGCTGACAAAAAAACTACGAGGACCTGACTTTGCTAGTAAGAAGGCTCGGGGCTGGGCGCTTGGTGAGTCAAGACTGTCAGGCTGAGCAAGAGCCAGAATAGCATTCTGAGGGAAACTTTTATGTTTCCAGAAGTTCCTAGGTTTTATCTTCTGTTCTTATACTGTTCTAGATTCATTTGTTTTCAATACTATAGGATGGTATTAATATATTTTTCTTTAATTTGACTGTACAGTTATAAATGTTATAAGTTAGTTACAAAACACAATACAATTTGTATTCACTCTCTTGAAGTCAATTTAAACAGTATCATGTAGACTTTGTTTCTGCTAAATCATATATATAACATGTCAGTACTGTTAGTAATTAT
>VOQJ01019409.1:18964-30276 GCA_015052665.1 Apistogramma diplotaenia
TCCAACACCTGCAGCACACACACACACACACACACACACACACACACACACACACACACACACACACACACACACACGCCCACACACACACACACACACACACACACACACACACACACACACACACACACACACACACACATACCCAAGGATAACCCTATCCTTGCTCGTGGCAGTAAAGGTTAAACCACACCATGAATAGCTCCAGTGGTAATCAATCATATCTAGCCGCGTGTGTATCTGTGCACATATTTCTAGACAATCTGCTTTATGTGATGTGTTCTGGATTGTTGCTAAGAGACAAACGTGCCGAAGGGCATGTAGGAGGAGACTGCGTGTTGTGACACACGCACACACACAAGGACATGCAGTGGCACAGGCTCAAGCAAGTTGTTCTAATTACGAATCTCAATAAATAATTTTTTTATACTTCCATGTATTTTGTTAAAGGAAAATGACAAGAAAAAGTTGTATATTTAAATTTGCATGTGGCCTAAAAGACATGAATATGAAAATAAAAATAGTGATAAGTATTGATTATGTAGGAGTAGCAGATGACTCATATATCTATATTTTTTAAAGCGTAATTCATCTCTTACCACTCATTTCCAAACCTTAGGTGCGCGTTTATGCATTGAGCTCAGCTTTTAATGGTTTTCCTTCAGTCATCATTTTGTCAGCTGATGTGGAGCGATGCAGGTAACCCACCCAGCGTGCTTACATCTGCATGTCTGCTGTCAGGGGGAACATTACGCTCTGATGTACCAACAAAGTGGACAACACTTGTTTTTTTTCTCCCCCCATTTTTCATCAAAACAAGCTCAATGAAAATGAAAGAGGCGCTCAGGTAATATTGTGCTAGAATGGAAACGTGAATTCGTCTCACTGCACTTGTTATTGTGGGAAATCAATAATGACACGACCCAATTCTGTCTCCTAAACAGGTTCAAACCAGATGTGACTCAAGGTTTTCGGTTCCGATGGGAACAGATGGTCACAAAACAGACCACACACAGGCACACGCATGAACGCAAACACACACATTTGTAGAGATAGGGACCCAGGGTCCCATATTACAGCTCCATGCTGCAATTTGTCACCAGTGTGCACAATAAAGGACAGATGCCTAATTGGTAAACATTCTGCTGCGAGTAAATCTTCTCTATCATCAGCACAGACACGGTGGAAAACAAAAACACACCAGGCGTCTCGCATACTGATGTTTTTATAAAGGGGGTTGTCTGTGTTTCTGTTTTAAATTTCTCATATTTTCTGTAATGCTGTGATATAATATCTGTGTGAGTGCTTGAACGTTAACAAGCTCACCTCATTCCTCGGCGACTGAAAGAAGCTCTTTGTCTATTGTGCTGCAGGACAATGTGTAAGAGACAGAATCAGATTTCTTCCCAAGCAGGTGTGTGTGTGTGTGTGCGTGTGTGTGTGTGTGTGTGTGTCTGTTTTTGCCAGGATATTACAGAGAAAGAGCTCGTTATGAAGGAGTGTTCATGTGACAGAGTAGGTGTGTATGAGAATGTCTCAGGCTGAAAAGAGAGTGTGTGTGTGTGCATGTGTGTGTGTGTGTGTGTGCGCGCGCGTGCATGCATGTGTGTGTGCACGTGCGTGCGCATGCACCAGTACACACTTGGCCGCCGGCACAGTCTGTTTCTCTCCTGTCCTAATCCACTCATTTACCTGAGTTTCTCCTGGGATGGCTCTGGAGTCCTTCCAACACACACACACACTCACCTACACACACCTACACACACGCACACACCTGTGTTAAAGTGGTTCGTTACATTCAGCCACATACCCATTACATGAAGCAACATTTTGCACATCTGTGTGTGTTTATGCTTGTAAGGTAACGGTATTCACGCTGTGAGAAGCTGTGGGTGGGTGTGGTGCAGTCCATAAATCTTTTAGGTCTAAACAACAAAACAGTCATAAATAATGCAAGATTTTGTGCAACCATGAGACAAAAAAACAGAAATAACTTCCACAAACCCCGTCTCTTAATTTAATGGAGAGTTTAATGTCCGATCTTCATCAGTGAACATGTGGTGGTATATTAATTTGATTAGTCTAATATACTGTCATGCTAAATCATTGTGCTTTTGCTTTTGTCCAGGGGATGAGACAGGTGATGCATCCAGCGGTCATAGTCCGGTAGGAAAGGAAAGGACACCTCCTCATCGTCGTCCACTCCTTCCTCATCAGCTCTCACCTACGCAGGTAAGTGAAAGGAACTAAGAAAATAAAGTAAGCATGAGCGGTTAGTAGACCTGGCAGAAGTTCTCTTCTCATTTACAAAGAATGTCTTTCAGAGTGGGAATGGCTCGAAGCAGGTATGTGATTGAGAATGTATCAGCCAGCAGACGTCAAACAGAAGTCCTGCACATCAACACGTACGAGTGCAGAGGGACTCGAGAATTATTTGGAACGATCTTTTTTGACAACCGTATCGATTTTCGCCGACTTTCATGGAGCATTTGGGACGGATCTGTAGTTGTGCATCAATAGTGACGATTCTGAGGCCTGCAATCTCTGACCGTTTCCCAATACTTTTTGGGTTATTTTACACACACACCACCTCCTCCAAATCACTGCGATGAGCTGCTCTGATTAATTACCGAGAAGCAAGTGTACAGTGTGATCGATCAGCCCATCACATGCAGAGCTCTGTCAGAGATCCTGATGCGACTTGATATCAGTTTAACTTTCTCATTGAACAGTGTCTGCTGGGTGATGTAGCGCCAATGCTTGCTTTCCACAAAGCTTAGTAACCAAACAGATATATCTTTGCAATTTTATAGCAAACCCATCTTTATTTATACATACACACAAACCTACGTACAGTAATGTGCAAAAGTCTTGAGTTGTGCTAGAAAAATGGTAAATAGGTGCACTGATTTACATGTTCTCCAGGCTTCTTGAAGGACATTGCAAACTCTTCTTTGGATGTTGGCTGCCTTTTGCAGGATCATCCTCATCCTCAGGCTGAAAAACAAAGGTGCTGCCAGGCAGATGCTTTCTAGACAGTATTGCACAGTGGATCAAAATCCCATGGTGGTCTTCTGCATTCATAATTCCATCCATTTTTGAGGCTTCAGTGAACAGCAGCTGCATCGACTGGAGGGCCAGATGCCTCTCTCAGGTCCTCCGTCAGGTCTTTGCTGGATGTTTTCCTATTTCTTAAGGACATGGCTTTCAGATGCTGTTATATTTAGATTTCATCTGATTTTTTTTTAGGCCTGACACTGTTTTTATCCTCCACTTGTCCACTTTCCACAGAATTTTTAAGGACACTCTGCACATAATGCTGAGATATGCCAAGGGTTTGGCTAACAGCTCTTTTATGCCTGTCAGACTGTGTTAGCTTTGTGGAACAGGCTGAGTCAGGTGCCTGTTTTATGACTGAATGATTCATAGGTCAGTGTTAAGGGGCTTACACACAACAAAATCATTCCCCTGAAAATGGTCAAGCACAAGGATGGGATACTTGCTTTTAGAAGGACTTTACAGATTCACACATGCATAGAGCCTTTGTATCTGTTACCAATGCAGCATCATCTCACTTTTCTCTCTATTTTCTGTAATGTTGTACTTTATTGCATATCCTCAGGTGGCTGTTAAAGGCTCTGCTCACATGACGACTCCCCAAGCTTTGAGTCTGCTCGCCCTCTTTCTGCTCTTTCTGCTGTCACCGTGGGAACCACGCTGAGGAAGAGGCAGATCTGGGACTGGTCGGAGAAAGGAAATGTTGAAAGACTGTATTTTTTTGTTTTATTTTGTGATGCTGAGTACTTTCTGGAAGCACAGCTCAACCGATGTGATTGTTATGTTGTTCTGGGTCACCTGGCTGTTGGTTTACGACAGGTGCAGGTGCGCAGTATGGATTTTGTATTACCTGTACTTACCTCTACATGTGTTCATTTGTATTTAACTTTTATAGGATAGACTGCACAGCACTACTGACTTTTTTTTTGAAGAGATATGTAAATACAAATATATATATTATATATATTTATATAAAGAATTTCTAAAGATAACAAAGGCTTGAGTGTAAATTGAGGTTAATGTAGATCAGAGCAGGACATTAAGGGATGTTTGGTTTAGTTTTACCTTTAAATGATGTATCTGCCACAGACACTGAGCCCCATATCAGCTATAGCAGAACCGCCACTGTGAACAAACTGGTGTGGCCGCGGGGAACAAAACTTGTGAGGACTCATTAACATCCAAGAAACAGGCTGTAAAAAGGCATTTGGGCACTTTCTTAGAAAGGCGAAAGAAGCAGTTATATGTTACTTTGAGGCCATTAACAGATGGTCGTGCAGCTTAGTGAAGATGTTCACAGTTTGTAAGTCTGTTTTCCCCTCGAACATACGCTCACAAGCTGGACGTGTATTTCTGTAGTGAGCAGAGACAGTTTGAGAGAATAAGACTCAAAATTTTTATGTTTTCACATTAGCTGGAAATATGTCCTCCGCTAATTTTCACTAGTGGACACAGAACACCTGCATGGCCTTGATGGTTGTGGCAAAAGTAGTTATGTTTCTTCCCAAGATGTACAGTGCAAATCTGCACTCATGCATATTCCACATTCAAGTTAAACTTGAAATTCAATCATTCAACAGAAGGCTCAGTCAAAAGTAAGAATATCACAAATGATTAAAAAAAAACACCCAGGAAAGAGACGGAAACAACCATCTGCTGGAACGAGGAATAATTTGACGTCTCATTTTCATATGCAAACACTGAACTGTCTCACGCTTTTACAGGCTGCCTTCTCTCACTACGTGTATTAATTAAAGCTGCTGTCTCCTACCGAGAGGTAACATATTAGACATTCAACAGCACTGTGTGGTTATCTTTAAAGCTACAGCTTTTCTCAGTCTGATATTTGTGATATAAAATGGTCTCCAGTGAAGAGAAAAGGTGGCGTATAGACAGTGATCAGGGCAGAGCTGAGCCAAGATGCAAAACCTGTGGTTTAATTCATAATTCATATTACAATTATCAAGTCCTCTTGGCTCTCTGACTGAAAGCTGCGCACAACAGCTGGATAAACAACTGGAAGACTGATTAAATATATTCAAAGGGTGCAAATGAACCGTTTAATGGGCTTTTGGTACATTTCTGTGTGGATGCTTGGCCCTGTCCCAGCGATATCACACCAGGCTGCTCACAGAAACATGCCCTCTTAGCAGCTTCTTTTCTTCAGCTTTCGCCGTGCAGAATAAGTGAGAGTAATATTTGTCTTTTCTTGTACAGTGAAACTTTTACCTTTCATTACCCGACTCTTTTTCTTTCTAAGGGAGTGACAGGTGATTGACAGCTTAAGAAATACCATTAAGAGCTTAAGTGTGTGAAATATCCGGGCAGTGAGCCCAAATGCCACGTTAGCCAGCGGCGTGCTTTTACAACATAATCTTCAAACAAATGCGCCGTTGTTTGATTACTCCTCCACCGTTCACAGCTCCTCCCGGGCCTCAAACACACTAACACGTACACACAAAGACAGGATGAGTTCATAAAGAAAATCTTATTTGCTTGTTTAATTTTTGTGAAATTGTTTCTGAAGACCACCGAGGGCCAATGACACGCTTTGAAGGAGATTTAAAACATTTATTTTCATATATTGTTTAGGTTCATGAACTCGTTTGCATGTTTCGCATACTGTGTAATGATTAGCATCCTCTTGAGATAACCTCTCGAGATAATAAGGCAAATTTAATTTTATAGGAGCTGCAGATCAAACCGATAACTTAGTGTTCTCAATTTTGTGGTCTCTCACCTGCTGTAAAGTTGAGATGAGGAACTGAAATTGACAAAGCTGCTTGTGACAAGTCCACGTCGTTACGAATGTGTGTGCGATTTTGAGTGTAACACTTTTTCTGTCAGAGTGTTGAGTTGCATGTCAAAGCATAGCGGTGGGGTGGGAGCTGCGTAAAAATCCCAGCATTTCCTTCATCCAAGTTTAACAGCTGTGTTAGTTTATTAATCCTAATGTTTGTTGTTATGTGGCAGCACGCAGGACACCAGAATGCAATAAACAACCTGTCAGCTACAGCTGTGGTTACCTTGTTTCAAACCACTGCGCTAATGTAAATTAAACCAGTGACTCTGATGTGAAACTCACTGCTGTAATACATTGTGTCCTGCTACTGTTGTGTCATTAACCATCATCCATGGGATATTCTTAATAATAAACAGTTTTTGAATATGGCTTGTACTTTATATACAGTAGATATATTCTGTAAAGGTTTCAGTATAAGTTGTGCATGAAATCCTCTAAAATACAAAGACCATAATCTCACCCCCCCACACATCTTAAACCAGCCTGTTACGGCTGTGACGTGAATGATCCCATTAAAGGAGCAGTCACCCCGGCATGTGAGATTAATGTGGCTGGCTCCAATTGTCAGGCTAATGTCACCTCTACACCTCCACAGAAGAACACTTTTATCAGTCAATCAATATGTTTGGTTTTGGCCGTTTCCCTGAGACAGCCACTTTGCTAACTGTAGTGACAGAAATGCCAAAACTAAGCAACGAGGACTGAGGCCTCATGAGCGAGAAGTTCAAACTAACTTAATGTTTCGTGACAGTCCCGTCTGTCCGCTTTGCCACTGCAGGTATCATTGTTTTAAATGAAATCATCTGCCTGGATGTTGAACCTCTTCTGTGTCAGTGCTACATACAGAGCAGCTTTAAGTGTGCACAGAGCTGTATAGTGTTGTTCAGTGTGTGGCTTCTTAATAGAAAACGTTAGGAGCAGCACTGAGGAGAAGAGACTTTGCCCCAAATGTCTTATCCACAGAGCTCATTTCAAGACAAATTTTCAGGACGGGAGCGACAACAAGTTAAAACAACAGTGTAATTAAGAAGCTAGTATCATAAATACATAACTTCTTCATATATTTCCTCTCACATAAGGAGAACTGGCTGCCCTGAGCAGTACAGCAGTAGCATTTATATAATTTCAATAAAGAACAGCAACCAACAGGTGTCACATAGACATGAAGATGACCTGCTGAAGTTCAAACTGAGCATCAGGATGGGGAAGAAAGGTGATTTAAGTGGCTTTGAATGTGGCGTGTTTGTTGGTATGGCCTGAGTATTTCAGAATCTGCTGATCTACTGACATTTTCCAACACAACCATCTCCAGGGTTCAGACAATGGTCTGAAAGGAGAAAATATCCAGTGAGCAGCAGCTCTCTGGGTGAAAAGCCCTCTTTGAGGTCCGAGGAGAATGTGCAAACTGCTTCGAGCTTCTATCAAAGAGAAAGCTCATTCAAGTTGCACTTGTAGAAGTCATCATTTCCATGTGTAAATTCAAAGTGTCACATTAAAGAGATGCTGAAAAATGAGCAACTTCTTCTCAGCTACTTTGAGAAACTTAGGCGAATTTTTAAAATGCAATAAATCTCCTTATCCCCATCGCCAGACTGGAGTGAGATTTGAAAACCTCAGCCCAATCAAAACTGTAAATTAGAGCGCAAACAAGAGTCATAACAATGAGTCATTAGGCGCTGTCATCGAACCTGTTCTGAAAAAGAAAAAAGAAATTCCAGACCAACAAATTTGCTGCAACAGAAATGAGGCACGACAAATGCTGCATCCTTGTAATCATCATCATCAATCTTCACCGAATGTGCCAAACTCAACAGCCTCTGAAAAATTGCTGTAGATTGCATTTTAATAACTTAAAAAAGTGGAAAGTGTTAACATTTATTAATGATATTATGAACACTTTTAATTAAAAAATAATATCACAGAAAAACAAACAGCTATGGCATAGACCTGATCTTTTATGGAAATTCCACAAAAATGAATCTCCACTGGAATGTAAAATATAGTTTAAAGGTTTAAATCATGTTTGGTGCACTTCTACTGATAAACACTTTCTTTTCTGATAAGCACTGAATTTTACTTTTGGTGCATCCACCACATCTAGGTCTTTAAAACAGATTGAAACATGCAGGAAACTGAAGCGGTGAAAGCTTTATGTATATATTATATGGGAGCGTGGCCGCGGGTCTTTGGCCTCTGGCCCTGTGACAGATTACTGTGATTGGATTGGCACGGTCAGGACGTTGGCACAGATTACTTGGCTGGCACAGGAATCTGCCAAGGGATGATGGGAAATAAAGACATAGCTGAATGTGAATCGCCACCAAGAGGAAGAGACAGGGGAGGGAGAGAAAGCACAAAGGACTGTGAGGAGGAATGCCCCCATCCTTCATGCTTACGCAGGCACATCCAAGTCCCACCCTTGTATTCTGTGTCAGTCTCAGAATTTCTTTAATATTTCATTTATTTAAATTCATCATTGTTGATTTTTCCCCTCTGGCTTGATGATGTCGTGTGCTGCTTTGACTAATTACTTTGAGAAAAATGGCTTTTTTTGTTGCAGCCAGAAACAGCACGGTTGGTATTGCCTGCACAGCCCTGAGCTATAAGAACAGAGAGAAAAGCGGGAGGCAGATGGGGTTAACAGTAAAGTAGGTGGGAAAAAAAAGAGACTAGGATGAGTCAGAGTTCAGAGCAGAGAGATACAGGCAGACTGAGCTTTTTACAGCATGTTCTTTCAACAAGCTGATGAGGTTTCTTGCTGAATAATATCTTTCCTGTGTGCCAGCACTAATGAAATCAGAGCTGTGATTATTGTTGACCCCGTCCATGGGTCGTGATTGAGATTTGTGCTATTCAAATCGCATTTGTCCCCGCCAGTGTGTGCGGCCCATGAGACACGAATCATATCAGAGTACTGATTGCAGACATGTTTCCGCGCACCACGAGGTTTTAGAGCTTCATTAGTTATAGAAATGTGACCTGAGGCAAAACAGCACAACGGGATTCATAATTGATTTAGAAGGTGCCGTGACACAACTGCAAAGGTCAAATTGGTAAACGCTCGCCCTTTGCTGACATTCACTGGATTTTATTGTATTTCTGTCTGTCTGGAAATGAGCCCCTGAATTTACCCAAATCAGTTTCCAGTGACGTGTGCACATGCGTTTCTATCCTGAAGAGTGGTCTTCTGAGGAATTAGCAAGAGGGCAACTTAGCGTCTGAGCGATACAAATGAGAACATTGTTTCTGAAAACGTGTGGATTTAGAGCATCCCTAAATACCAGTCGCTGTTCAGATCTAAATGGCACTGCTGTGGCACTGCAATCTTAATTTACACAGAGTGTTAAGGAGTTGTTTAACCACAAAAGCTGATCATTTTCACAGTAGTTGGCAGCCTGCTTTTCCACAGTCTATAATGGCAACATCAGGGGCAGCTCCAGTGAAGCAATTAAGGATTAAGTGTCTTGCTGAAAGGCACTTTAACTTTAGCTTCTGTGTGGAAGAAACGCCAAGTGTAACTGTAAACTGCAATGCCTGCAAGACATAGAGGCTATAGCCTTTCTATCAGCTCTCTAAGGCCAAACCAAATTAAATGCCCTATATTATACCCCCATTTAATAATTGAAGCATCACATGTGCTTATGCACCCTAAAGTGACCAAAACAGAGCCGCTGCTGTCAATGTAAAGAAAATGTTATCGTGGAGGGATCTGCATGAAAATTTTAGGAAGGTAGCAACTGTTTGCTCTTCCTGTCCCATGTCAGCAAGCCCTAAGCTCGCATGAGGCAATCTGTGTGCTGTAACTGCCTGTAGTGTGTGTCACCTAATGCTGTTTTTAGTTGTTTCCAGTCCCTGCACAACTATAGTGAGAGCTTCATTTACCAGCATTAAGTCAGACTTATTCGCAGTGGGTGCTGGACTCCGTTATGGCTGCTCTCTGTTGCTGATTCTTTTCATGATATTTATGGACAGAATTTCTAGGTGCAGCGAAGGGTGGAGGTTCTCGGGGGTTGGTGGTCTTTTCACAGATGATGTGGTTCTGTTTTCTTGATGAGAGCCATGACCTCCAGCTTGCACTGGCGTGGTTTGAGTGTGGAGCGTTTTAGATGAGAATCAGCACCTCTAACTCTGAGGCCGTGGTCGTCAGCCATTAAAATGAAAAAAGCAATCAGTCTTCATTTGCTCAGATACCGAGACTGCATGGAAGGCCAGCATTTGAAGGTGGAATCTACAATATTTTCCCTAATCAGGCAGCCTTTTTCCAATGGGGAAGCCCTCAGTGTGCACTGAGCAGAACATAGCAGAACACAAAAAATGCTCACCTGCCTAATAGTTTTAGTTTGTGTTATTGTGTGACTGATGTTTAAACTGTGTTAGCTCACCCGTGTATTAAAGTGACAGCAGGGGGTCATTAGAGTCATTAGGATTCATCATCGGGATGGAAATCACCACCCACTCAAAGATTCACATTCACAGATTAGCTTGTTTCTGCATGTGAGATTGATAGCTCCGTGGCAGCGTTCTTGCCAGAGAGATTTGTTCTTACATGTAGATAAGATGGCCTTGAATTGTAACTTCAGTGTATTTTCAGGTTGAAGCAGGTTCACGCTTAGCTGAATGCCGTCCAATCATTCGCTTTGATTGCATAATTTCCTTGCTTATTTGCTAAGGCTGAGAGATCTTATCTTGAGTGACAGATAGCTTGGACTGTCTGCAGCTGGTAAGCAGTGAAAGTTTCATCATCTTTGTGATTTATTGTCTGCTTATGTGTGTACAGTGTAGCGTAGGCACACTGGCAGACTTCTGGGCTCTGCTATTGCAGATGCCGGTGCATCCGACTGTGTGGGTAACCTGCGTGGCACCAAAATGTTGCTTGTTTATGTTTCTTTTAGCTCTGTTGAGTAGAATAAAACCACCTGCATGCCTTGTTCCTTATCAGCTCAGTGCCTCACATCACCAAGACAGACTGGCGTGTGTCGAGAGAGTCGCTGGCTGAAAATCTCCTGAGAGTGAAATAACTGTGGTTTTGACTGATAGACTTGAAAGCAGACAGGGCAGAATACACTCCGCTGAGGAACACGTTCACAGGATGCTGTATACAGGTCACAGCAGGCTAACCTGCTTTGTCTTTTATTATTTTTCTCCCTGACATCTTCATGCTCCAATGCATTACTGGCATGCACTTAAAAATACCGGAGCTTTATGATGTCTCTGCACAAACTATAAGGCTGTCTGAGGGTGTGAAGAGCAAGGAGTAAAGGATTGTGAGGAGCGGATAGATTGGAACGTATTAAAGTATTAAAACTTTCTTCTTGTGAATGTGTGGGCAGATAAAAGACGGCAGGAAGTTCACATGAAGAGAAAGAAGAGAAGAAGCAAAGCAGAGTTTAGACGAGATCAAGAGCGGAAATAAGCACATGAAACCAGTTCAAGCCTGTGGTTAATTCAGATG
>VOQJ01019421.1:4939-26264 GCA_015052665.1 Apistogramma diplotaenia
AAAAATCTCCCCCCCCCCCCCCCCCCCCCCCGAAAACTTCCCTTTTCAATTATTTCAAGTTCTTTCCAGGTGAAGTTGTCAATGAGCCCCTCACTCCTCCTCAATCTCAGGTCACAGGAGAAGTGGATTATCTTAGCTTTATCGCCCCAGTGCTCTAGCATTAACTCCACTCTCCTCTCACCGTGGTCCGTCCCTGCTGCGTCATGTTACCTCACAGCATGGAGCGCCACAAAGTTAATCCCCACCACAACAGATCACAGTTACAGGTAATCTGCCACCGCCGTGACTCTTAATCCCATCACGTGAACACAGAAAACGCTTATCCATGTGCGAGCGCACACTGACATAGATAAAGTATGCAGGCACAGGTGTTACGCGCGGGATTTGACCAGTCGCACATTTAGCAATGTAAATATAATAGTCGAAAGCATTCAACCCTGCTTGCATGTACACTGGAACTGGACCGCTTATCTCAAGACAATGAAGCTAAGAGTGAGAGTGTAAGGAAAGAAAGTCACCTGGCCTTTCAGTTCCCTCACCCTCCATAACCCTGTGATTAAGAGATTGGCCTTGCAGGACAAGGGGAGGAACGAAAACGACAGAACAGAAAAATGAGAGGTCTCACTCACGCTTTCTCTCTCTTGCACAAACACATAGAAAGAGGCGGTGCGTGAGAGCTCTACAAGTCAAAGATCAGGTTTCCCCGGCCTCTGTTCTCTTCACGGCTGGTTAGAGGTTAGGACCAGGGTGTCTCAACTTACTAACCCCTGTAGTGATCAGAACATGGGACCAGCCCACACCCAGTCAGGTCTTTGCATTTCATTAATTGAATGTTAAAAGAAAAATGAAAAAAAGAAGCTTTCCTCACTTTGTAAAGGACAGATAAAAGAGAAAGACCGGAGAAAATAACTAACAGAACGCACAAATGTGACATTTCCAAACACAGAAAAATATACAAATGAGAAATTAATGGCCGTATTAAAAGCAAAGGTTGAAAAATAGATTTTTAGACATCATTAAAATAGGAGCATAAAGCTACATGTACCTCCTTCCAAGCGGATCTGCTTGGTTCACTTTCAATTATGAGTGTTCAAGGTGCAATCTACGCTCCATAGGAATAGCATGTGATTCATAATGTGTGGGACACAATACCTTAGGCTCATTGAAAATGGGTTGAAAAGAGGTAGAACCCTTAAAAACAGCGAGACACAGCGAGAGGGAGAGAGGGGACAAAGATCACTCATCTCCTGAGAGAATAGTTCAAGGCCACCATGCATTAGCTTTTAGCAGGATGGATTAAGTCAAGTTTGAGAGTGCACATCCTAAAGCTCCCCCATGCCCCCTTCACACCCCTCCCATATAGTCCCCCTTTCAGAATAATAGCATTAAAAATGGCAACATAATACCATCTCATTGCATCATATTCCAAAATGGGAAAAAAAGACCGCGAACAAAAGAGTTGGGGCTATGGGTCTTTTGCTCTCGCCTCTCCATGTACTCTCTCACTCGTTCCCTCGCTTGCCGGCCTCTGCGGCCTGACAGCCTACCCTCTCTCCGACTCGCCTAGCTGGCAAAAAGCTGCTTTGTTGCCATAGTATCAACTCCCACTTTTGATACTGTCATTTCAAGTAGGATATGGTAGCCTTGATACAATATGTTCCCCATTTCCATTAAAATAGTTGTCGAAGAGGATGCTGTAGACTTTGGATTACACTTGACTGTGCCTGACAAGCCTCCCCTCCTCTCCCCCAATCCACACACACACACACACACACACACACACACACCATCTCTCCCCATTTTATTAATGACCAAAGGCCCCCGCCCTCACCCGGGTGCCCAAATGGAAAAGAGAAAGAAAGAGAGAGGGAGAAGCTATGGGAGAAGAGAAGAGGAGGGGTAGAAGACTGAGTGAGAGTGAGAGACACAGCTATAAGAGCCCTTTTATGTACTCCTATCCATAAACAAAGTGAGATCCCAAAGTTCGCTCCCTGAATGTGCTCTCTGGATGAGATGGGAACCAACTAAAAACGAGAAATTGATAATATCCATCATCCATTCCTCCTCCCACCACACACACACACACACACACACACACACACACACACACCATCCCAACACCCTGTTTGCTGAGGGTCCAAACAAATACACTATGCTGCTTGTGGTGTGGGTATGTGTGTGCGTGCGTTGAGGGGGTCAGGTACCAAAAAAAAAAATTCGAAAAAAGAAACATTAAGGGGATATGATAAAACAAGTCTCTCCATTAAAAATTACCGTGAGCCATTTAAAAAAACGACACTTAAAATGAAGGGATTCAGATCACAACAGTTATCCATTGTTTCAGCATGACCCCCAGACATTACAAGTCTGCTCAGGCAAAATGAGATATCCGCCTCCTTTTGGAATGAACTTAGCTTCCACTTCGTTAAAAACCTGACTGAAAGAGGGAGATTGATCCCATTAATTTCAAACACGGGTCCATCTGCCAACAAGTGACTGTGCCTCATAGCCACCATAAACAATCTTTAACCCTTTAATGTGAAGTGTAGCATATTTAATACATGAGTTTTTAATACTTCTACATCATCAGTTAATTTTTTTTCCTGGGAAAATCCTAAATAAACTGCACAATACATTTGCAAGAAATTAACTGCAAAAATTGTCAAATGTAGCAAATATGACACAATTTAAAACTCATCTATGTAAATTAATGGTTCAATAGACACTCCATTTAAAAAAATAATTCTAGCAATTACTTCATGGATCAGACTTTACAGGGTTAAACAATTTGTCTCGCCACTAACTGTGTGAGCATCCAAACACCGCCGGTGAGTCACAAGCCAAATGAATAAGCTGAGTCTTATTTAAGCAGAGTCAGAGCAAACTTCATGATTTCAGTTATCACGGGGACAATGGTGACACAGTATGAACCAGGAAAGTGACTGCACACAGCTGGGAGTGAAATGGGAAAAGTAGGCAATGGGATGAAGTCTGGTGAAGGGGTGGCTTTCTGCCCTCCAATGGTGGGGGGGTGGGAGGGGGGGGGGGCATTGGAGGGTGAGGATGGGGAGTAAATGCTCCAGCTCCCCCACACCCTAGCCTGGTTCAATTCTTCTCTTTTCTCAATGAGGGGATTAGGCAGACTCTCTCTCAGTGCGACCACAAGAGCCCTCTCGATTTTGGGGTGGATAGCGGGACAGCAGTGAGAACAGGGGAAAAGGTTATGAACAGAAACAGTATAGCGTAATGAGACAATATATTTCAAGTATTCTGAAATATTACAAGAAAGGTGGATGCAGAGGAAGAAAGAAAAAGAAGCAAAGAAAGAGCAAAGCAAACACTACACATTCCAGGCCTAGGCTTTGTGGCAAACACTCTTTAATGGCTGGAGATGGAGTAAAATGCTTCCAAAGAAAGCTAAAGAAAGGAGAAGGAGAGAAGCAAAGCTAAGTTGACACCACGTTTGTTGAGAAGTGAGGGATGCGCCGCTTCTTCTGTGGTCTTATGCAAAGCAGGGTCACACAGGGCTATGAGGTGCACAATAATGCTGATTACACGCATATGCTAATTATTACACGCTAATCAAGTACAGTAGCCTTATATTCAACGCTAATGCCTGGAGACAGCTTCTCTCCTCTCAACCCGTTTCTTAAAGGTAAAGGGAAAACGACTACATACTTGAGGGCTGGTAACCAATCTAAATACTCCGAGCCAGTAACTACAGGGGTGTCAGTCAACTGAGATGACAATTTAGAGATTAGGAGATGAAGCAATCAGATGAGCCTACTGACTGGCAGTCGGGATATTTCAAATCAAACACAAAAGGTCCAAAAATGGAAAACACTTTTATCAGCATTTTCACACAGTCCCTGATGAAGGTCATGGCAATTCATTCTTTACAACAGAAGCACTAGCTGAAGCAAACAGTCCAAGGTCCTTTAACTTGCTCGCTATCTCGTTTAGATCCAGATTATGAATTCTTAATCAGCACAGATAAAGTTGTCACTTAAATACAGATTTTCATTGTTCTAAGCAGCTCTTAAAATCATTAATTTAATGACAACCAATCAATCTCAATATGAGATCAAACTGTAGTAGGATTTAAAGCCCCAATAAGGGGGTGAGCAACCTTCATTTTATATTTAGATGATTATTTTGTAGGTCAGTAGCTACTCTGTTCAAAAGTAGGGATTCATTAATACTGACATGCTTTTCTGTACCACTGCGGTAACGTGTGAATTTCCCCGTTGTGGGATCATTAAAGTTCTATTCTATTCTATTTAATCACTGGCTCTGAAATTTAACATTCTTCTGATTGTTTTATATCTCAGCCACCATATTATCCAATTGTTTAGATGTCAAGACTTAATGGTACTGTGCCCTAAAAAAAGAGCGAAGGAGAGCATCTGCAGACAGAAGCAGCTCCAGTGTTTCAAAAAGATGAGGCAGCAGATACATTTAGGGTCACAGGTGACACAGATTTTGTAATTTTGCCTCAATCCACCACCAGAGTTGATTTTAAATCAAACAATCACAATGTGATTGAAGTGCAGACTTGCAGGGGTTTATGACTAAAGTACTGCATTAGCTGTTTAGGAATTACAGACATTTTTATACATAGTGCTCCATGTCGCTCAAAAGTAAATTGTAAATACTAGCATAATTTTAAATATAAGGCCTGTTTTAAATACTTGGATGAAATTTGCAGACACTGGCTGCCTGAAGTCTAGAACCCATCGATATCCTCAAATATTGTCTTTCCATCCTTAAGATGCTCTGCCAGACCTTCACTGCTACTGTTCTGTCTTCAGTAAATAAAAAGAAGGCTCATTATCTGTTTGTGCTATGAAGCGTTGTCTGACTGGTTTTGCAGCATTTGGCTGAATCTGAGCAGAGTGTATAGCCCTGTTCACTTGACAATTGATCCATTCTTCTGTCAGCAGTCACATCATCAATAATGTGACTGCTGGCTCATGGCCCATGCCATGACACACTCTCCACAGTGTTTGACAGATGTGGTATGCTTTGAATCAGGAGCCCTTTTTCTCCTTCTCCATACTTTTCTCTTCTACCAGAATGATGGAAGCATAGACAAGTTTATCTTGGTTTCCTCGGTTCAATTACTTTTTAGAACTGTGCAGGCTGTTTTAGACGTTTTCTGACAAAGTCTAATTAGGCCTTCTTATAAGTTGTTGTAAACCTTCTGTATTTACATTCCTGAAGACGTCTCTTGACTGTAGACAATAATACGCCTACCTCCTTGAGAGTGCTCTTGACTTAGACTTAGGTTAGATGTTGTTGTTTTTCCTGAAACATGTAAACCATCCACTTTAGTCGTATTCTGTGGTCTTTCAGGCTTTTGGTGTTGCTGAGCTGGCCAACACAATCACTGCCATCTCCCTAATATGTGTATTTAGGTCTTTCAGCCTAATGGCCTCCTTTGCTTGCAACAGCATCTCTTTGTACCTCATATTAAGAGCTCTGGTGAACAGCTAGCAAATATAAATACAACACCAGGAATCAATTCCAGATCTTTAATCTGATTCATTTGTAACAGAATAACAAGAGAACAGGTTTCATCTGGCCATGACAATGCCTGTCAGTCATTTATTAAATTAATTTTGAGCATCTGAAAATGGGAACCATATATAAAAAAATGTCTGTAATTCCTCAACAAT
Organism: Apistogramma diplotaenia; assembly: GCA_015052665.1. Lineage (NCBI taxonomy): Eukaryota > Metazoa > Chordata > Actinopteri > Cichliformes > Cichlidae > Apistogramma > Apistogramma diplotaenia. The sequence goes on from VOQJ01019421.1 coordinate 10,618, forward strand.
TTAAGTTCACAAAGATAAGTTTGCTCCTTTTCAGTTGTTTTAATATTGAAGCAATTTTAAGAAACAAAAGCATTTCAGATGTTGGCATTGGAGTTAATGTTAGCACTAGGTTTTAAATTTTTACTGCAAAAGACTGCCGTTGTCAAATATGAATTTGATTGGTAATAATCTGTATCAGCACCAAAAGAAAGCAGCTGACCTCAGCTATTCAAAAATGATTTTCCACTGCCTACAAAGTTGCAGTGACGGAAAATACACAGGATGTGTTTTGCAATCACTATGACTGTTACTCTCCTCACCTATTGCTCAACAATACCGTTACATTTCTACACAATATTAGCAGCTATCCCAGCATTTCACATTTAAAAAGCATTTATACCAGCAGACAAAAACATCATAACGTGATTTATAATTCATTCTTAGAAAAAAAAGTTTTTTTCTCCTTTACACACTAGGGGAAGGAAGTGTATTGTGGGGGTGAGGGGGTGGACAGGATCAGTCAGCATCCTGCATCCTGTCCTTCCAGCTCCAGAGAAGCTGACTCAATAATGTATGTTTTCCTTTGGCCCGTATTGCTTAAGGTGGCTTCTGATGACTTTTCACGTCAGAAAAGCTGCAGACAAAAATATTAAAACCAAAATTCTGTAAAAATAAAATAAAATAAAATAAAAATAAATTAAAGAAAATAAATATTCGTAAGATGTGCCAGTGGAGCATTTGGTCATGGGGCCAGTCTTCACGTCAGGTTGGTCATTAAGTGTGACCAATGCTGTTATCTTCGGTTTGCAGTCAGACAATGGGGTGTGGCTAGAGATCAACTGTTCAGAAAGGCGCTAACTCTTTCGGCAGGTTATTAGTTTCGCTTAAACAGAAGTTATATAATTGCAGTTGTTTGTAGGCAGGTTTCAGCCGCGCCGTCACGCTTATGTGGAAAAACACTTGAAGCTAATGTAAACACACACCCCTCTCTCGGAGCGATGTCGCCGTCAACACAAACAGACGTGCACTGTCCTTGTTAAGAATGTTGTCAAACGCTTTAAATGGTGTTGCAATTAGGATGGAGCCAAACTGCTTTATTCCTTAAGCCACTAACGTTAACCAGATGGTGTATCATCAGGTAACCGTGTGGACAGATAAATGCTGCTAGCCTCCTAGCAAGCGTCGATCAATTTGTTTAGCAGCAAACACTTTGACACTTCTTATTGGTCCAAACATTTAAATACTGACCTTGTGAATGTCTTAGTGACGGCAAAAATCGCCGTGTCAAGAAATAGCAACTTTCCGTCACTGCAGAAAAGATACGTTAACGAGCTTAGGTATGTAGCTTAAAAGCTAGCGCCATTAGCACTTGTTAAGGCAGGCTCACCTTCAGTCTGACTTCATAGGTGGTGTATCTACCTCTGCCCACCCCGACCGTCTCGGGGTTGCTCACATCAATCTCTAGAAAGTTACTCGGAGGTCCATAAGCATCATTTAAGTTCTGAGGCTTGGTGTAAAGCCTTCTTGTGTCAGCTATGGTTTCAGCCATGTCTCCCTGTCCTTCTAGCAGCTTGGAGATTGTGTGAAGTTAGCCAGATTACAAATATGCATGTTACTTTGCTGGCCTTCAAAATAAGTTTTTGGTGACTGCTTTGTCCGTAAAATGCAAAACTGTGTTAAAGTATGCCCCGATTTGACAACGCATCTGTATTTAAAGATTATATAGACTATATTTAAAAATTTCCCGCATGACTGTTATCCTTGTTAGAACTAAAACGCAAAGTTCTAGCTTTTATTCTGAAAGCAAATAACATAAATTCCCTGTCACGAACAATCGCTAGCTTGAAAGGCCGTCGTGCTGAACTTCCGATCAGCTGAGGTTCAGCTGACGCTGCTCTGTCACCCTGAGCTCGATTTGTTTACAACCGGCAAGCGGATCGATTATTACATCACAGATGCAAACCTGTTCATTTTAAATGATTTTTAAATGATCGATATATAAAGTACCCGATGCTAAAATGTAAACATGTCGTATTCCACACTTCAAGCGCTTGAAATGGGGATAATTTGACTATCAGAATTATTATTATTGCCTTACTTTCACAAGATTAGACATAATAATTAACCATCAATGGCTCTTTGTAGTCAAAAACAGTATATTGGACGAAATATAAATTACAAACAAATATTTCATAAAAATAGAATTATATCGATCCACTGTTGAAAACCTAAATCGTATATCTAACTATATTTATATTATAGATTTGAAATATACATTATAACGTTTGCCTTTATTTTAACTATTCTTAAAGCCGGACTGTCGTGCAACTTGCGTAAGTGAACCTCAATAAAGTTTTAGCATTTTGAATTATCATGGCGACATACGCTTTTCCTGCCGCTGTCAGGTGCGCGCGAAGGTTCCTGCTTAAAGACTCCGCTTTGATTTCACCCCAAATTTGTCTTGTGTCGAGCGCTTTCTCTGGCAAAGGTAAGCGTCCGCGCGCCTCAAGTGTGCTGTAATTACACATTCATTGCTACAACATGTTTTCCAACTTTACTGCTTTCATATTATAACATCGAAATTACACTGCAGTGTGTTTTTTTTCGGGTATGGGTTTTTTTTCTGTTGCGTAACGCTGACGTTTTCTGCTGCAATGTTTAAAGGTTACAGTACGTGCAGGGCATGCAGTTCATCTGCATCGTCCTGCTCCTCGGACTCTCGGGCAGCAGACACGCGTGGCTCCCGTGAAACTGTTGAACACTATGATCGCCTCGTTCACGGTGGCTTCCTGAACAAAGATACCCAGCAAAGGCGGGTTCTCCAACAGCTGGTTCAGCTGCAGCACACCCTGAAGACCTACAGTAACAGTATCTACTTGAACTCACCCAGAGTAAACCCAACAGATGCCAGCAGGCAACATCAGAGTGGCATTACAGCAGCTGAAAACACAGGTGGTGAACCCACTGAAAAGGTAATGGAGTTATTATAATGGCATGATCTGTGAGGTAAGGGATAAATTGCAGGGAGGTTGTACTAAACGTGGTTGGAATGAATAAGGCACAACTTGTCTGTTTTTATCCTCTTAGACACTAGGACTGTTCAGTTGCACCAAAAATCACAAGCAAGACTGTTCTGAGCAATACTAGGACTATTCACACTGGACACTTTATTAGGTACACTTTGCTAGTACTGGGTTGGACCTCCTCTTGCCTTAAGAACTGCCTTCTTCATGGCATAGATTCAACAAGGTGCTGGAAACATTCCTCAGAGAGTTTGGTCCATATTGAGATGAGAAAATCACACAGTTACTGCAGGTTTGCTGGCTGCGCAACCATGATGTGAACCTCCTGTTCCAACACATCCCAAAAGTGCTCTACTGGATTGGGCTCTGGTGACTTCGAGGGCCATTTGAGTACAGTGTACTCACTGTCGTGCTAAATAAACCATTGTGAGATGACTGGAGCATGTTATAGTGTGTTATCTGGCTGGAAGCAGCCATCAGCAGATGGATGCACTGTGGTCATAAAAGGATGGACAAGGTCAGCAACAGTACTAATTCTGAGGTGATAGGCTATCATAGGGCAAGAGGCAGGGTACAGCCTGGACCGGGTCGCCAGCCCGTCACAGGGACAACACAGAGAGACCAACACTTACACCTATGGGCAATTTAGAATCACCTATTTACCTAACCCCACTAAGTGTATCTCTTTGGACTGTGGGAGGAAACTGGAGTACCTGGAGAAAAGTCACACAAACACAGGAAGATCATGCAAACTCCACACAGACAGGTCCGGGCCAAGGTGGAATGAAACCCAGGACCTTCTTGCCGTGAGGCAATTCTCTTGCCAGAGAACTGCAGCCCACGGGATATTTTGTCTTTTTCAAACCATTCTCTGTAACGCCTAGAGATGGCTGTGTGGGAAAATCCCAGGAGATCAATTTCTGAAATACTGAGAGCAGCCAGTCTGACACCAACAACCATGCTGCATTCAAAATCCCATTTCTTCCCCGTTCTGATGCTCAGTTTGAAAATCAGCAAGTTGTCTTGGCCATGGCTACATAACTAAATGTACTGAGCTGGCTGATTTGTGTTGTCTTCTTCTTTCTTATTTTGTCGAACAGACACATTTTTGTGGTTTTGCCTCTAAACCACCTCAGCGGATTTTCAGTCAGACAATCAAGATGATCAAGGCGATTCACAAATTTGCAGTAGCTGTTTAAGCACGGTGGTTAGCCCTGTTGTCTCACAGCAAGAAGGTCCTGGGTTCAAATCCACCATCTGGCCGGGACTTTTCTGTGTGACATTAGCATTTACTCTGGCTTCCTCCCACAGTACAAAAACATGCAGTTAGTGGGGTTAGGTTAATTGGTCATTCTAAATTGCACATTGGTGTTGATGTGAGTGTGAATGGTTGTCTGCTTCTCTGTGTTAGCCCTGTGACAGCCTGACAACCTGACCAGGGTGAACCCTGCCTCTCGCCCTATGACAGCTGGGATAATCCATTGTGGTGGTGCAAAACTACAAAAATAATTGTATCTCTCTAATATATTTCATCTCAGTAACCTTGCATTTATCAATAAAGCATTTAATTGTCAATTTAACTGTAACTATATTTAAATTTTCCCCATGAATGTAATATTTGAAGTGTTGAAAGGTTATCAAACCCTTGATTCATTTGAAATTGCCTTATGTCAACATTTTTGAGCAAAAGAGTTCAACATAAAGACAACAGACGTCACTACAGGCCTAACCACTGTGGTAATGCAACCAGCTATTTTAAAGATATTTAATTTTCTATTAGCAAATGAATGTGCACAAGCATTTAAAACAATCCAAAGTTTCACTTTTTAGCTTTTTTCAGGGCTTTCAACCACATTTCATCCAGTCTTCATCATCAAGGATGTAGTTTATCAGCTCAGGAGTTGTTTTATATATATATATTTTAAAAAAAGCTTTTCAGCATGTTGCATAGCAACAGACTGACAACTGAAAAAACGAAATTCACTGACGAAGACCATGCAATACTGCTGAAAGGCCTGAAAAAAAGCTAATGAGACAATCTTGTAGAGTATTTACATTCTTTTCCAGGGTCAAGAACAGTGTTATGCCTTAAAAAAATTCTACATAATAGACAACAAAAAATAATAATTGCAGGAAAACTGAAAGCATTTGCATTGTTTGGATGGCAATGCATTGGACATTATTCTGGGCACAGTTTGTGATTTATAAGGCAGCACAGATTCGTCTGCATCTGGACTCTCATTGGATAAAAAGCACCACTGACAACTAACATATTGACAGACTTCACAGAGTCGACTTTCCTGTTCTCCAGTTGTATCATCGATGGTGGCCATGGAGCTCAGGTCAAAGGGAGGGTAGGGGTCTGGGAAGTTTATTGTGCATGTGAGTTTTGGAACGGCATAATGCAGGGGTTGTTGTTTTTAGGTCAGGGGAGCTGACTGTCTACTATTTGGTGGTGGGAGTGTTTTTTGTTGGTTGGCTGGCACAGACACATAGGGTTAGGCAAAGATTTTGGAAGGCAGCAGGGCAGACCTCCCGCTGGGCCCATCCCGGCACCCCTCTCACTCTCTCACCGTCCCCGGGCAGTAATGAGGGGATCCCCATTGTCTCGGCCATTCTTGTCCTTTTTGCTTTTGATTTGGGACTCTGACAAATACTTTGGTAGTAGGCTATCAACACCACCACCAACCACCCCACACACCCACCCCTCTCCTTTTGCACCTTATTTCTTGCTCTGTCTGTCACACACACACACACACACACTGACTGGAGTACTTACGCAATTATTCCAGTTTGAATCAGGTCATACCACTGTCCTTTTGGTGTCTGTTCTCTCTGTGAAAGTGCCGCCATTGTCCTCACTAACTGACCAAGTCTGTGAGGAGAGTACACTTGACTTAATATTGACCCAATGTGGCGTGGTTTTGCGGATGGTTAGCTGACAATGGGCCATTGTTCAGTGGGATCCGCCCTCTTCAAGTCAGTCATAGAGTCCTCCTGTACATGGTAGCCCTCCAGTAGAACAGTTGTATGAGTTAAACCTAACTCGGACCCCAACAATCACTCAGCCAGCCTCGCCTCTGTGAAACAGTTTTGGCTGTGCTCAACGGCATTTTTTTCCTAAAGCCAAGATGAGCATGTCCTGCATGTGAACTTTCCACTCATGTGCCAGTCTATATCCTGCAGCATGAGGTGAGACAAGGCCACAGAGCTCAGCTAGACAGAGTGGCTGAGGGACAGCCTTGTCCTTCTCCACTCTGCCGTAGCAGAATGGCTTCCAGCCGCCATGCCAGAGGGCAGCTTGGGAAGTCAAAGAGAAGTCATACACGGTTATGCCAGAGCAGACAGGAAAGGCTTGTTGCTCTTCCAGTACTTCACATCCAGCTCAGGACAGGCGGTGGATGGAGGGGTGGGTAGAAAGGAAGGAGGGGAAGAGTGGGAACAGGCAGAGAGAGAGAGAGTGGATAGCAAGCTTGTTTTTTAATTTAGTTTTCAATATGCCATTGTCGACATTTTACCAGAGTCAAGTGCCGCTTGTGTGTGGACACTGAGTTCAGTGGACACTGAGTACCATCCTCTAACTAAATTAGATTTAAAGAGGACAATCCCTTTTTTGTTTAGTGAGCGATTAATTCCAAAGCGATTTGGTGTTGCCCGGTTACAGAGATGGACGATCCTGAACCGCAGTGTTTTTAAAGGTAATAAAAAAAGATCTATATTTTGGCCACCCATAGATATTCTTCACATTATAATTGCATATGATTAAACTGATGGCACATTTATTCACATGGCTTGGGCCCTCTTTGGCTTTACTCGATATTCTCAGCCTGGTCACACAGAAGATTTTTTTCTTTCTTTTTTTTTTGAGGCAAGGACCTTTTGATAATAGGAGGCAGGCAGCACAATGACTTCCAGCAGCACCTCAATGCAACAGTACCGTATCACAATTAGCAGCGCTAAACAGACTGCACAGACAAGTCCACTCCATCTCATATGGAGCCTCATCCAGTCCTCTCCGTTTTGTCTGACAAATCCCTCCATTGTTCCTCTGATGATGCTTTTCTTTCGTGGGAACCCTGGCTTGTCTTGTTGATTAGATCCCCTTTGTCTTCCTCCCCTGCAGTGGGCCAGTCTGGAAATTGTGAAACCTCACACTGTAGTGGTGGCTTAATGCCTTAGCATACTTTGTTTATTAGACGATGTTTCAGACATTTATTGAAATCAATATAAATAAGGTTATTTAGGTCATCGGCTAAATCATCGGTGGAATTAATCACTGTGCATAAATTTCAGTGACTGCTGTTTGAGTTTAATGTAAAACAATATACTACAATAAGCCTTTTTTTTTTTGCCCCAAAGGAGGAACCCATTCCTCCACCACCCCCACCCAAAGGCTTCTATATATATGGAAATGTTGGTAAGATTGCATATAGAAGAAGCTCCTTTTATAATAGAAATTTAACATCTGTATGGTTATCATATTCACTTGCTTTGATTTCTCTCTCTTTCAGGCACAGGGAAGACCATGCTTATGGATTTATTTTACTCCCATGTGGAGAACAGTCGCAAAAAGAGAGTCCACTTCAACGGCTTCATGTTGGACATCCACAAACGTTAGTAGCACCGTCCCACTCGTCGGCACTAACAGCCGAATGTTTCCTTGCATGACTCTGTAGAAGTTTTTTGACTCCGTGTGCACTGGAGATCCTATATTTATCCCTCTGTTTGTCCTGAAGCCGTCCTGCTAATTGTCTACCATTATGCATACAGGTGAAATTACTGCTTTATTCAGCACTGTGAGTGGGTTTGGGTTGCCGACGCAGGTGTGCTTTAAGATGTGCCTGACGTTTGTGTGCTGCTTTAAAGGGATCCATCGGAGGAAACAAAGCCTGCCAAAACGGAGGTTAGGGAAAATGTTCACCTATGACCCCATATCACCGGTTGCCATGGAGATCAGCAGCGAGACCTGCCTCTTGTGTTTTGATGAGTTTCAGGTGAGCAGCCATGTTACAGGCACTGTTGTGCAGCAGAACGCTGCACAATGAGAATTTTAAATAGTTATGCCTTCTGTAACAACTGCACTTATATACTGACTGAAGCTTTTGGCTGCTCCCTTATTTGCAAAGGATCGCCACGGCGGAGCGATCATCTGCATATTTGATGTGGTCGATTTTTTTACTATAGATGCCCTTCCAGGGATTTGTGCATCATCTCAGTCTCAAATCAGGAACCTTTCAGTAGCTGAACGTATTAAAATAGCAGTTCAGCAGCAGATATTTCATGTATAACAACCTAACGGAAAGCTGATGTCAGTAGAAACTCACAGCTCAGACATCTTGAAATCTTTAAAAAATTAAGGAAAGTGATAATCAGCTGTTTATTTCTTGTAGGTAGCAGTAATGGCTTTGAGGTTTACTTCTTTTTATTGACAAAGAACATGAAAAACTTGTTAAATGTTGCACTCTTTGTATTTTGAGTTTAGAGCTGAGTGTGTCTCCTGTTAACTGTGCTTAAAAAAAGGACTGGGGACACCTAGTGGCCTCATTCAAAAATAGCAGAGTTGTGAAATGACTTCCAGTAGTATTCTCTCTATCTCTATGGAGTTTAGTTGTAGTTAGACAGCTATATTTTGTAATCTCACAATAGTGTGCTCTCGAACCATTACAACCACTCTGCATTTGCACAACTAAAGAAGCCCTTCAGTCATTAGTGATGCAGAAGTTCTCATTATTAGAGTTGAAACCCACTACTGAAGCTGTCCATTCTCTGTAAGGTTGTTAGTCATTTGCTACAGTAAAGAAAAAACACGTGTTTCTGCATTCAACCGTAGCCAACCAAACACATCTGTCAGCAGCACAATGTTGCTCCTTTTACCGATATCATTACAGTTAATGCCAGCAGGTCAAAGGTCACACAAGGTGCAGTTGCTCCCTGTAATCACTCCCTGTGCATCTGCGTGGATCAAGAGCTGCTCCTTTCATCTGGCCGTCTTTCACATTTTAAACCGCGGCGCTGTTTGTGCATTCTCATTGATTTGTTTTGTTTGCTGTCGCCAGCTTTGCTGTTTTCGCTTGTCGACTGTTGCTACCGGTGAATGGCGGGGGAAACAAGTAGACATGTGCGCGTTGTTTGTGATGCATAAACAAGAGGTTGCGAGGTTGGGCGAGTTGGGGGTGCGGGGTCTATACCAATCAGCATCCTCCACCACTCAGCCATGCAAATGAGGCTCTGGGTATCAGTCGCACTCCTGCTTCCTTAAGTGAGTGGAGCTAGAAAGCGACTGGCGGCGGCGGCGGGTCAGATGGATCTTATCCTCTTAAATGCTAATGACATTTCTCCATTCTCTTCATTAGCGCCGTGCCATTATCAGTAATTTGTAGCCCCCACCCCCCCCACACCCCCCTTCCTTCTGCGACCCCCACCCAGCGCTCCTAATGAATACTCACCATTGAGAGGTCCACGATGGAAAGATGGGTAGAGAGTGAGAAAGGGCGTAGAAGAGTGAGAAGAAAATGCTCGAGCATCATTGTCTCAGGGCCTCAGTCACTGTGCAGCCTCTCTGAAATTGCTCATAGGTTGTGTACATAAAGAGGTGTAACATCAAAAGAGGTTTAATTTGGCACCCGTGTGCCTCGCTGCAAACTGACAGCCGCTTGAGTAATTGGATGCTCATTTAAATATCGGCAATGGCTGACAGAGATTGCACCATTATTTTTGTGTTCCACAAGTGCTACATCAGTCCCCTCCACCTTTCTCATCCTGTGGGTACCCATTCTCTTTCCCTCTTCCCCTAGTCATTCAGCAATCAATATTGCCCCTCATACTATGCCCATGTGGAGGGCACATGAATAAACAAATCCATGCTGTATAAAAGGTCATTTTTAAATGATTCTTTTGAAATGAAAATAAAATCCTGTGGTCGCAGGAAATGGGGGCCCCTTCAGAGAGACACGGAGCCTTGGCTTTCTGTTGATTCTCATTACACGCACACACAATCACTCTCTCTCACACACACACACACACACACACACGCTAATTTGATGCCCTTAGCCACCTCTCCTTAGCAAAATCAAGGCTTTAACACAAATGTTAATCAAGTATTGGCAAGGGCAGTGGGGCTAATATGCAAAAGCAGAAGACTCTCCAGAGACTGAAAGGAGACATATGCTGTGGGTATGGCCATCAGAAGTGCCTGTTATATACAAGAAAGTAGGTAAGAGGGAGTAAGAGGAGAGGGCGGGACACATGCTTTGCTGCAAAGACTTTCTTTTATTCTACGCATGTTCTTTTAGGGTTTTTAACTAAGAAAAGTACCTTAAAGTGTCAGTTCATTGGTGTTACCAGGACACAGCAAATCTACCTCAATCTTCATGCCGATTTCACCTCAACGTTTTTGTTAAGATGGATATTTGTTGGTGGATTTCTACATATTTGTTCTTGGTAGGAAGCATCCTTATTTAATAGAATATAAATGCCTGTTGGCACAAGACTGATAACTTAAATGGCGAGAGGTTGGAAGTAATTTAGTTTCTTTTGTGCCCAACTTACGTCGGTTGATCGTCACATTAAATAAATGCCACTTTGACAACTGCCAATCGCAGGGTAACATTTCTCCCTTTATGGGTGCTCAAAAGAACAACATAGATTTGAGAGAGCGAGAGAGACAAATGAGGGAATAAGAACAAAAGTGAGAGCACTGGATTACTAATAGAAAGGTCAGAGCTCTTCATTTAACAGCCAGCGACTCATAAATGTCCTTGCTTTAGTGCTGTCATCGACCTTTGTTCATTGTGGACTCATGGAAATGATGTAGATGAAAAAGGCAGCAGACAGTTGAATTGGATTTATGTATTGTAACTTCGTATAGCCTTGTGTCTAGTACATACAATACACATGCACCCCTTTATATCCCTTTACTTGCCAGCTTTGATAGAAGCTTTGTCTGCCTTCATGACCCCAGCCCTCATTCACACTGCTCTGTTTTCATTGTTTCCATTCCTCTTGTTTTCATACTCGCGTCCAGTTATTCTCACATCTGCTTCGTTGATTAGCTTAGTTCTGCTGCCTTGCCTCAGCTACTCAGCTGTTGTCCTCAGTAGAAGGCCAGTTCTTGACCATTTGCAGTGAATTTCTGTGTGTGTGTGTGTGTGTACATGCAAGTGCAGTGACCATACAAAAAGGACTGAATGAGTGCACCTGAATGACACCGATCAGCATGGAGTGTTGCTGTCATGTTGTGACCTCAAACACACTTGTACGCGCACACACAAACACACACACAGGTGTGACAAGAAAAGGAATATGTGGTGCCTGAATGTGCTCCTTGACTTCTCTGGTTCTCTTCAATCAGGTGGCTGACATTGCTGACGCTGTCATCTTGAAGCAGCTGTTTGAGACGTTGTTCAAAACTGGAGTGGTGGTGGTGGCGACCTCCAACAGACCCCCCGATGGTATGACGAGATCACATTTAATGTACTTCTGAGCTATTGCCTATGCATTATATTGTAGTTGGCAGTAGTAATAATGAGATGGTTTAGTGCGTATCTGCCTGGTCTAGTTCTCTCCTTAAAATTCTCCTCTACGGGTTTGTAGAGGATCTAACTTTATAATCAAGAGATTCAACTGTAATTTTATAAAATCTCCATTCACTCAGAATTTTGCAGGTAATGGAGCATTTCTGTCACCACCAACATATAAATCTCAAAGCACAACAAGTTCAGCATCTTTTATTGCAGCACATTCTAAACATTTAGCTTCGATCATCTTCATTAGTCTGAAGTCTGCTCCTTGTGGGGAATTAGCTCAGTTGATAACCCGAGAGTACCAGAGAGAACCTAATACACCCTCACAGGGTATTTCATTAAGTATACTTCTATAGTACTGGGTTGGACCCCCTTTTGCCTTGAGAATTGCCTTAATTCTTTGTGGTATACATGAGATTCGCCAAGTTGTTTGGAACAGAGATTTTGGTCCATATTAACATGATGGCATCGTGCAGTTGCTGCGCATTTGTCAGTTGAACATTAATGATGCAAATCTACCACTTCCCAAAGGCGCTCTATTGGATTGAGATCTGGTGATTGTGGAGGGTGTTTTAGTGCAGTGAACTTATTGTCATGGTCAAGAAACTAGTTTGAGATGATCTAAGCTTTGTGACATGATTCACTATCTTACTCAGGTAGGCTGTGGCAGCTAATTGATGCTCAGTTGGTACCAAGGAGCCTAAAGTGTGCCAAGAAAATATCCCCCACACCATTACATCACCACCACCGGCAGCCTGAACTATTGATACAAGACTGGATGGATCCATGGTTTGATGTTGTTTCCACCAAATTCTGAACCTCCCACTCAAATGTTGCATCAGAAATCAAGACTCATCGAACCAGGCAACATTTCTCCGATCTTCTATTGACCAGTTTTGGTGAGCCAGTGCAAATTGTAGCCTCACTTTCCTGTTCTTAGCTGACAGGAGCGGCTGTAGCCCATCTGCTTCAAGGTTTGACTCGTGATGTGTTCAGAGATGCTCTTCTGCACACCTGAGTTGTAACGAGTGGTTGTTTGAGTTACCGTTGCCTTCCTGTCAGCTTGGATATTTGCATTAACGAGCAGCTGAACAGGTGTACCTAACTTGAGACCATAGATTACTTTACTTAGATCATTTGTTGCATAGATGTCTCCAAAATGCTTGGCACCTGCGAGAACTGAACTTCACAGGAACACACCAACTGCTTCCTGTTCACAGCAATTGACCAAATGAAACGCCTCTGTCACCCAGACACGATGCCATCTTTTAACAGGCTTTGATGTTGCATTTACTGCCTGCAGAGCAAGGAAGGAGGAATTAGCAAGTGATCAACATAGAGATAGATGCATGATGTGTTATCTAAGGTCTTCATCTTCTCGGGGGACATGTAATGTTAATGTCTCAAAGCCTTGAGTGGGTACAGAGTGGCTGGCAGCAAGATGGCTCTCATAGACAAAGATGTGCATCTCTGATATTTGCTAGCTATTAAGAACAAAGCTCGAAACCAGGCAAACTTGATAGAGAGGCTACTTGGTATTAATTACATGGTTAATGGAACTCTGAAAGCCATAAGAGACAACTAGACATGAAAGGCATGCATCTTCTGTGTTTATTGATGTGGAGATGCTGGTATCAAAAAGCCCTAAATATGTTTGGAGGGGGAATTCAGAGATAGAACGTTTAGTACTTTGTTGTTTCATGGGATTTAATGCAATTGAAGAGGGATAGGGGGATAAATGGTGGCTTTTTTTTGGAGTGGCCCACCCTCATCATTAGCCCCTTTAATTCCACTGGTTTCAAACATTTTTAATTATTAGGCTCTAGTTAATAATGTTTTAATGCAATTCCAGTAAATATGTGCAGTGTCACATGTATCCCTTGCACTTGCAAAAGAGTGCAAGGTATGTGCAAAGTTAAAATAAACACACTAGGTTTTATCCATACACATTATAAGAAAATGGCAACGAGGGTGACAGGTGTATCGGTGAAGGAGTAGGTGAGTTTAAATACCTGGGGTCAGCCATCCAAAGCAATGGGCAGTGCACAAGAGAGGTGAAGAAGAAAGCGCACACAGGATGGAGTGAGTGGAGTGAGTGTCAGAATAGAATAGAATGCCTTTATTGTCATTATACAGAGCTACAATGAGATTGGAGGGGGCTATTTGTGACCGCAGAATAGCTGCAAGAGTGATAAGGAAGGTTTACAAGGTGATACTATGATGGTTTTAAGACAGAGGCACTGATACAAAGGCAGGAGGCCGAGTTGGATGTGGCAGAGTTGAACATTCTAAGATTTTCATTGGGTTTGTTTGTTTTTGTCTATACCATATTGTTTTTTTCAGATAATTATACTAAAATGCCCCAGAATGCACAGTAGAAAGCTTTAGTTCAGTGGGCCCATTTAGCAGAGATGAAGTCTAGCTGTAGTCAGTCTATGCTGACTGACTAAGCTGTGTAGGGCACCTGTCAGTAATAGCAGGCAATCCACTACCTCCTAAAGTTTACCTCCTTTAGTTGCTACAGTATAAAGAAGCAAACTGTCCATAGAGGCCATAAACTTCCCAAGTAAAAATGCACAAATTTACATCAATAATAATAATAATAAACATGTTTTAATGCTCTTAGAAAAACAATTTTTGTCTCTACAGCTAATTCTCCTGTATGATCGACAGCTATATGGTTGAGCAAGCATCTAAAGTCTCATTTTAAACAATTTAATGCCAAACAAGACATAAAACATTTACCTGTCACTCGAGTTATTACTTTTTCTTATCTTATCCATCATTCTACAGTGAGAAAGCTTATTCACAAGTGTTCAACATTCAAAACAGCTGCTAATATTCCCAGGAGTACATGTTCCATCCAATTAACCCCAGGTCTAAATGTGCAATGCTCAGAAAAACTTAAAACAAAAAAACAAGAGCTCGATCTCTGATCCTAGAGGCGTCATGCTAAAGTTATACAAAAAACAATTACTGCAAGTTCCTGCAGCAGAAGGTTGTTCTACAAGCTACTCAATCATGGCCAGTACTACGTTTTTCATGTAAATAATAACATGTAATACATCATGTGTTGTTGTTCATCTCAGTTTATATTTACCATATTTCAAGGACTATGACTGTACTTTAAAAAAAAAATCTTAACAATTAAACATTATATGGTATCTCAATAGTATAACGGCAATCATACTTGCATAGTAGTAGTACTGCATAGACATAGTATTTGTAGTACTGATCTTTAGAAATTATTTGCACCAATAAAAAAAAAAAGTATGATCCCAAACACTGAACTCTCTTCCTTTAACCTTTGGAATATTCCAGTCTCATACAGCACAGTCCATTACAGTATAGGAGTTATTAAGCAAAGGTTATTTGTGTGTCAGGTCCTACTGTAGTAAGCTTAAGTCCAAACATCAACAACAGCCACTTGTTTGCATTCGCAGCTGGAGAGAGCTTGAGCCTCACTGTGTGTGCGCCTTTGTCCCTGTTTGTGTGTGAATCCCTATCTGTTTTATCTGTCTATCAGGGATGCTACTTCAGATGTAATTTGTTCCAGCCGAGCTAATTGAAACCTCTATTCAGCGAGCTGCTGTGGACATTGTCCGTGCTGAAAAGGCGACAGTCCTTTCTCTGGCCACCATTGTTTGGGAATGTAATGAATTTTATGTTGCTGCCGCTGCCGGTAGAGAAATCCATTTTTCTCCCCTGGTCCCAGTCCTTTTGTCGTGCCTCCCCACCCATCCTTCAGTTCATCAATAGCCACTTTATCTGCCAATCTGTGGCGGGGGGATGACATTATTAGAAGGCTAAACAGCAGCTCTAATACAGGCCCTCCCTTTCTCTTTCAGATCTGTACAAAAACGGACTTCAGAGGGACACCTTCCTACCTTTCATCGATGTGCTGAAGGTAGAGACAAAGTCATCCCTCTCTCTTGTCTTTCTATTTTATTCAGTTGTTTATCACGCGCGTGCGCACGCGCACACGCACGCACACACACACACACACACACACACACACACACACACACACACAAACAAACACACTTACACTTGCATGTATGCCTCTGTGTCTGTCTTTTTGGAAGTTGCTCTTAGTGGTTTGATGTTTTCTGCTTCATGGATG
>VOQJ01019424.1:6195-22523 GCA_015052665.1 Apistogramma diplotaenia
TTTTTTTTTTTTTTCTTTTTTTAAAAAAAAAAAAAAAAAAAAAGCCATATAAACTGATCAATAATCTTTCTTACTAAACATGCTGTGTTCACTGCTTGAATATAAAAATATATCTCTGAACTGGTGATAATCAAAACAACTGATGACAAAGCAATAACAGCCTACTGTAAAACATAAGCACAGCTGTCACCAGGCTAATGGTTCTGGAGAGCTTTCAGAGGCTTTTATTGGCAGCTTCACATTAAGCCTCGAAATGCCTCAAGGACTGTTCAAGACAGTTATCACATAAAGCTATCAGCAAACCTCTGTGTCAAAGCGTGCGTCACAATGAAATTAACAGGGAGGGTTTCTACACACAGCCTAATAACTTGAAGCACAAAAACACCTAAAAAGTATCTTGATCACCAAGCACCGGCAGGCTGATCTCGTGCCTTTAAGCTGGCCATACATTTTTATCAGTGCACGCGGCCATCAGCACTCACAGCTGTGAGATGACTCAAATTCTAAAAGCTCTCGCTAAGTGAAAACAACAAAAGTAGCACGGCCAGACCCACGAAACAGCCTGGGAAAATGTGTACTTACTTAAAGAGTGTACAGAAGGAAGACTGTGCAAGTGTTGGTCACATGTTGGTTACGTGCATTTCACCAGCAGCCGCTTTAGCATAAATACACTCTTTATGACTTTATAGGCAGGAAAACAAAACATTAAAATATGTACATACTTCTTAATATACATTTTAAAAGGTCTGCACAATAATATGACATCAATTTCTGTTTTCAATTTGGATCTCAGTAAGTATTTTGTGGATGCTCGCTAACTTAAACTTTTATGCTCATTTCCAACAATATCTTTATTCCTGGACTCCACTCAAGTAGATTTGTATAACAGAGTACAAAATTACTCCTCTGTGCTCACAGCCACACCTGTTGAGTTGTCCACATTAGGGATATCTGCTCTCTGTGATGTCACACAGAGCCAAGACTGGAAAATATTGTCTCAACCGGAGCTTTTGGCTCACAGGGATCGAGGTGACCTACTAATCGCAATGTTGTATAAAGATATATAAGAACCAGTTCATTTACCATTTACCAGTCCATTATTTGTGCATACGCTGACCTTAATATTTGAAACTACGGCCATGTTTAATATGAGCACTGTAACAAATATATATCTGACAAGAAAATAAGTGAAACCCTAATAAGTCTGCTACAATTATGTGCTGCACAACTGTGCTGAAAGGAAGGTCACATTGGTCCCTTTTACTCGATTCTGATTATTGTTTTAGTGTTTTCAAAAAGGGAGGAATTGCTACTGAAGGTCAGCACAGGGAGAATCAGTATGCTGAAGCTGTTTCTCTGTGTGTTTTACTTGCTTCGCTTCAGTTTAGAACAAGCTCAGTTGAATCAGCCAACCGCATATTTTTGTTTACTCTGACCCTGTTAAAGCGCCAGCGTGTGAGCTAAAAGGTAAAGTTAACATTCGAAGTACTTTTTCTTCACACTTTTGGCTAAAATTAAACCTATGGCTTAATAAACAGAAACCGGATTTTTTTTTTTTCCTTGCAAAAATGCAGATGGCCTGCTTTGTGGGGGTGCAGGATGATTAGTTTGTAAGTTGTTTTACAGGCGAAATTACCATGTCATTGGACTGTGCCAAAATCACAGTGATCAACTAATGAATATCTTCCTCAAGTCTGTTTTGCGCCGAGAAGCCGAGATAAAATACTGGAATATAAAATTACTGCCTTTCAGTCCGACAGCCTGGCAGCCTGCCACATGAAGCTCCTCAAATTCATGAGGAAGTCAAAGGAGAGAGGATTCAGTGAGAATAAGAGGGTATAATATCCTAATTTCATAGGGTGTGTATTCTATATCTTCTAGTCATTCATAAGCCTTCTCATACTTAGACAGAGATGCTCATCTGCAACATATCTATACATGCTGTGCAATGGAATTTCAATAGAACATGAAAAATAACAACATATTTCCACTTATACCCTTGGATTTGGAGGACATGTTGATGAATCAGGCCCAAATGAATGACAGCACTTGTGATCTCTTTTGGTTACCCGCATGCACCAGGCTAAGGCGAAGAGAACAAAATGTGAAATGTACCGCATTTCAAAGACGGTGGCCGACTGCTCGTGTAATTCATGCAGAACCTGAGCTTCACACAAAGAGGGTCACGAACTGAACAAAGTGTTTTAGTGGACATGGAGGATAGATCACATTCTCCCCTGCCCACACAGCCACAAGAAATTAGCATACCTGGGATATGATATAGGAATAAAAATCAATGAAAGGAAACTTTAAATAAGAAGTCATATACAATTCCTTTAACGCAGCGGACCGGCATGTAGCAAAAATATTTCCCAGCATCTATTTCGGGACAAGTGTCATTCTGAAATGTGAGGAACCATATAAACCCAAACAGCAAGGATAACTGTCAGAGAAAGAGAACGTATTATACTTTGACTCAACTCTTCAAACAGGCTCAGCTTTGAGCAGGGTAAGTCTGAATAAATAAAAACAGCTTGCAAGAGGAAAGCAACCCCACTGTGCCCATGTCTGTCTGCTACTTGCACAATGTTCCTGTGTAATCATTAACTTTTCTGATAAGCAACACAAAAAGGGAGTAAAGGTTCCAAATTTACAACCTTTTCATATTGACACATCTACCACACAGCATGTTTTCAGGAGCAGCGGACTATTGAAAGAGCGTTTCACTCCTTTGAGGTGACTTAAGTTAAATTAATTTATGCTTATAATCGAGGTGCCGTGGTGGCGCACGCAACAGGGAAGCGTTTTGAATTTAGATGACATGTTTGTATGCAGGTTGTGATGGGAGTGTGTCACGCAGAGAAAGAGTGGGAAACTCACTTGATAAAGCATCGTGCTCCCTCGAATGTATATCCCTCCTCCCATCCAGTGGGTAGGTCTGCGAAAGAAGGAAAGGTGGACAAATATGAGAAGCAGGGGAACATTCACGCAGCCGTCAGCCACAACACTACAGCCACTGAAAGGTGAAGTGAATAACACTGGTCATGTCATTACAATGCAGTATTCTGCTGGGCCACCTTGGGTCCTGACATTCACGGGGATGCAGACCGAGCACACACCACTGTGAGAAAGACAAACCCTGATAGGATGTCTTGTGCTGCCGGACTGCAAATACATGACTGAGCATCTACATGATGCACCGGAACACATGTACTCCATGGAAGCTCCACTCTGCAACCCACACAACCTGCAGCCAAAATTCTTTTTAATAAATAAATAAAATTCAGTGGCTACCTGTTGACTGTACTGTATTTTCCACTCCATTCTGTGACCACTTGCAACTTCTGGTGACTACATGGTTTCCCAGAACTTGAGGGTGCTGCACACTCACAATCACTTTTGATTGCAAGGTGATTGCCTGATAGGAGGCAGCTCTAATTGAGTTTTTGTCAATGAGCACAACTCGAGGGGACTCGACTCAACCGGCTGACAGCTGGCTGTATTCTAGTTCTATTCTTGTAAAGCAGGAAGGCTGCTGAACATAAATGGAATTAAATGTGAATTTCTATCTTTGTAGACAGCAGCAGATATGCAATTTCCAATGATTTATCACAGTTATTTGCTGTTATCAGAAACAGATTGCATGTAATTGCCAACTTGACTCCATCCGATTGCA
Organism: Apistogramma diplotaenia; assembly: GCA_015052665.1. NCBI lineage: Eukaryota > Metazoa > Chordata > Actinopteri > Cichliformes > Cichlidae > Apistogramma > Apistogramma diplotaenia. Next base: position 9,872 of record VOQJ01019424.1, read on the forward strand.
GACTGATAGCAGACTGACTGTTTTATAGCAACATTTATGGCACGTTTACTGACAAGTGTCGCTTTACAGTCTCATTTTGCAGCAAAAAAATAACCGACATGAGATAACTTTACATTATTAAATAAAATGGAGAGACAAAGTTTACGCAAACATGCTTCACGGAGGCTAAAACTCAGTCAAAGCTGAGCTTCACATGGGATTCAAACCCTACTCTCCTATGTAAAAGTCCAAAACTAAGCCCACCACATTGCCACATTTTTCCTGCACACTTTCCAGCAAAAAGTAACTACTTAATTTTTGCTGGAGGATCCCACCACAAGCTAGTTTCTAATGCTCAAAAGAGAGCCCTGGAGAAGTGCAGAAGTTTACTCCTCTCTAACAGCATGAATTACAGTATGATGAAAGGCTATTATGGATATTTTTTGTCCAGTGACACAAAAAATATGTCTCTGCCAGCTTTATGCATCACTTTAAAGGTTGTAACTAATTATTCTCCTCATGCACAATTTGTAACTTATTTTTCTTGATAAATCAGTTAGTCATTTGGTCAATAAACTGACTGAGATACTAATAGATTTTGCAGTTTTGCCCAAAAAAACCCCACAAAATATCTCAAATAAAAGCATTTCATCACAAATGAAAAGAATAGTGCTATGTTCCCTGGCAAATTCTGATGGATATTTTCCAGCTTTTGATACTAATATAATAGAATCATTTAAAAAAAAGTATGAATTCACCTATTATTAAAGAAAAATCATTGGTTGCTGCCATATTCAGAAGAAGCAGCTACTCTAACATGAGTGGGGGATGCTTGAAGTTATAGGAGAAGCTGCTGCTGCTGCTCCTGTATACCGTTGCATCATAATCTCCCCAGCATAATGCACCCCAGTGGGCTAATTTTACCATGTAAAACACTGTCTTCAAGATCAGCTAAGCTTTCTGTGGGATTATAGAAGAAAATGCTCATTGTAAACATTGAAAGACGGAATTCACCACATCCATAGCCCGGTCTGCTGCAGGTTTGGTGTCTTATCTGTCACACAGGAGCTCACTGTGAAGTGGGAGTCTTTCTGCCAAAACATTTAAGTGCACTAATCTGACCCCCTGTGCAGCCAGCAGAAGGCGTTACGCAGGTTAGTCAAAGCAAAATATAGCGCTTCCTACATTCATCTGCGTGCTTTGCTTGTTAGTAGGCTAAAGGTCGCTGTTTCACTACTTCTCGAGTAATATTGGCTAATGTCCACTCTTTAGCTCCAACTAGCTGAAGAGTGAAGGGGAAGCTCCAGAGGAGAAGGCACTTAGCTGGGCAGAGGTGGGCACGAGAGGGCTCACTTTTCACAGCACGAGCCACAAAACCCCACTCATGCGTTGAGAAAGGCGGCGTGGATGTCACAGCCTCTCTCTCACACAGCGTGGGAAGTGTCCCCGGGTTTGGATAACACAACAACAACACGGCCGGCGAAAACGAAAGGCGTTTAAGACAACAGGAAAAAAAACTTGGCAGTGACATCTTTACCTGGAGTTTTCCTGTGCCCGGTTATAACTGCCTCACCACTCACTGGATGCAGCCAGGTTGTACTCTTGGCTTCTTCGCTGTTGAGAGAGAGAGAGGTAGAGAAAGAAAAGCCTTCATTAATCCAGCGCTGACTTTGTTCGAATAAGAAACGAGCCGAATGACTTGATGCGTTTTCCTTTGGAAGGGATATTTACTTAGCGAAGAAGACGCGTCCATCCCGAGTAACACCATAACTCCAGGAAGACGGGAGACAAGAAATCCACTCGGGTTGTAGCTCCGCCGCCATGTCTGGCAGTACTGTATGACAATCGCGCGGCTCCGCTCTCCCAGGCAGCGCGTACACGGAAACCTTGGCAACGGCGGGTGGCGGAGAGGAGGGCAGGGTGCAGCGCAGGCAGGTAAAGTCCGTTCATGTGTATGGGAGAATAATAGAAGGACAGATTTTTTTTCAACCTTATTTTATTTTATTTTATTATTATTATTATTATTTTTTTTTTTGACTGACGGCTTATTGTACTTGTAGGTAAGTTGTTCAGTATTGTCTGGTTTGTCTCATTTTGCGCTGCAGCGGACATGGCCCTAGTCAAAAAGTCATTAACAAGACATTTTCCCCCACTTTACAGAAAGCACATGGTCTTCTACGACTTTTCGGAGTCCTGCTGGAAATAAACACTCACCGGCCACTTCATTAGGCTCAGCTGCTCATGGTTGATTGGATATTAACGCAGATATCCAATCAGCCAATCGCATTCCGGCAATTCGGTGCATTTAGGCATGTTGGCGTGGGCAAGCCGACCTGCTGGCGTTCAAACTGAGCATCAGATAGAGCAAGGTTGTTGGGTGCCAGACCGACTGGTCTGGGTATTTCAGACACTACTGATCTACCACTGTGGTTGTGCGGGAAAATCCCGCACAACCATCTTTGGGGTTTACAGAAAATGGTCCAAAAAAGAGAAAACATGCAACAACAATGCCTTGTTGTTGCCAGTGGTCAGAAAAGACTGTCCAGACTGCTTCAAGCTGCATGCCCGGGTTGCAACTATGTGTTGGTGTAATGGTGTAAGGGATCATTTCTTGGCACACCTCGGGCCTTAATATGGCTGGATCTATAACTTGTTTCTAGCCGTGCAAAAATATTATGATTGTAAATACTAAATACGTTATTACATTTTTTACAATTACACAATTTTTTTCTTCATATTAAATTGTTGGTCTTCATCAGAAACATTCCCACGATTATCAGTTACAGTGCAGATTTTTCAAAGTGATACATTAAAATCCATTTTTTCTGATTTTCAATCAAACCAAAAACAATAAATTGAGATTATGTCATCCAGTATTTTTACACAGATTTTAAAGTCCTAAACACAAAAAATCAAATATAGACTGTAGTTACACCAAGGCCAGTCTTTGAGATCAGGTTGCCCACGTGTTTGTCACACCAATAACAACATAACATAACCACCGGTGCATGTTAAATTGTCACCTGGTAACTGATTTTTGTGTTTTTCCTCCATATAAATAAGGACATTTCTGTCACAAACTGATGCAGAAAAGGTCCAAAATTCACCAGAAGGAAATTAAGAGTCTGACATTCAGCTTTTCCTTGGGGAGGACCCCAAGACCTTCTGCTTAATCTACCCCCACCCTCACCCCCCTGTGCTCAAACAAAACCTGTGCCCATGGCTGTGGCTGTAGCTAGCCTTTTCTGTGTACAAAGGCACATTAAGCATGGGGGGCAGGGATGGATTAACCTGCCACTAGGGCCCCAGGACAAAATTGATCTGCTGGACCTCCAAAAGCCTTTTTTTCACATTAGACATTTTTAATCAAAGCTAAAATCCTCTCTCCTCTTCAACCATTTTCAAAGAGTGCCCCAGAGTCACACAGGCTAATAGAAAGAACCACTTTGCGGTTCTTATTATGTTAGACAGTGCTGGACTTTTGTGATACATGAAAACAAATGATCAATTATGCTAGCTCAAGCCAGATGATCCACAGAGAGTTTGGAGTTTTCTGGGGAACTTCCAGTGTCCTACGGAAGTTCCCTGTTTCACAAGTAATCTAGACTTGCTCGGGGGGCACAGACTGGTGTACATACAGAGAGAAATATTCACAGTCTGCTGCTACACCCACAATTTCAACTCCACCTTTAGGTTCTTGGCCTGCGCCTTTTGTCATTGTGCAGTGAAACTGCAGCATCAGCCTTTCACAGAACACAAAGACATGTCATCCAACACCACTTTGCCCAGCCTGTTGTTGCATTGTTTTCTGGACACATGGTAGGCCACTGTTTTTGAGCAAGCATGTGGTGCTGGTTACGGGAAGTGGACATATCTACCAACTGCCAGGTCAGCCACTTGGAGAGAAACTCTAAGAGGACAAGGAAGCAGAGAGGCACTGATTCCTGGTCGGAAATCAAACACTGAGCTCTTTGTATTCTGTTTACCTGGGGCAGAGTAACACAGTTTTCGGGTAATGTGACATACAAAAGAGCTGCCTGTTTCTCCCCAAGAAGTCGGACGGTGATCCGAAAGAAGACAGAAAACAACAATATTAAAATAAGCTGAGCTTTATATGCCCTTTTCATCAACTTCACATTGATCTGAGAGGGAGAACAAGCTATGTTTTAAAATGCACAATGAAACATAATTCATTCCCCAGCCTCTGTATATATAGAGTCAAAATAATTTTTTCAGGAAATAGAAGCAACTGTCTTCCCCAGACAACAACTAGCTGCTGTATGCTATTTTGGCAAGTGATTATTGTGACCTGTACTTACATTGTAATGTCTTCTTGGGGGTCTGTGAGTGATGCAGATAATTAACAATTATCTTTCCCTACCTTTGACCGTGTGTTTTTGTATTCTAGCCTGACCAAATTACAAGGGAAATGAAAGTAAGCAGCTGAAAGCCGGCGCCTTAACTGGAAACAGTCTCGTTTCAAAAACTCTTTAATTAGTCGTTTCAAACAGAAAGAGTGAAGGACTTGGAGATGCGTATCTTACCTGCCCTTTTCAATCCCTAATCCTTTTCAGCATATCTATGTATAAGACCCATCAGAGTGAAAATGATAAGATTAGATCCTGACACCTGCTTAAATGTGCTAGCATACCTGTGGGATCTGAAAGTGAAGGAGTGCCTGAAAGTGGAGCTTTTCACTTCTCAGTTTTCCCGCAGTCTTCTTTTCATCTGTTTAGTGAGCCTATAGGCCCATGTCATTCCATTCATAACTTACAGAAAATGAAAGCACTATTTCCTGTATATCACACAGCAATCGTTTCAGTGAAGTTTACCGTCAGCTATTTTTTTCTTCTTCATGTAATCTCATGTTACAGGGTTGATAAAGAACCTGACAGTAGCCCCGGTGTTCTAGCTCCAGTACTGACAGTATTGATATAACCGAAAGTCCAGCACTGCAGGTCATGTAATTCTTCTTTTGGCAGGGGCAAACATTTCTCAACCACCACCTACAGTTGCCAGGGTGAACAATGCTCCACTGAGCTATAACTTATGGTCCTCACTGAAAGAACCTAATACCATTAGCCAAAGTGGGAGTCAGATGAGACTTGAAAAGGTAGCATTTGTACAGGACATGCATGTGTGCTTTGTGTAAATGTTTCTTAGCAGCATCTACTGAGTTACAGAAAATGAAAATGAATGGGGAACAAGCCAAACAGATCTGCAGACATTAAGTCATTTGTCAGGCAGTGACGTCCCTGGGATCTTCTGGTCAAGCGCATAACTGACTCAGCAGAAACTTTGCTGAAACATCTTCCTGTAAATACAATTATTCTTTATATGCCTATTTGTAAGATTAAAGGGGATCCAGCTGAATAACGTAATGCAGCCAGGTAGCAAAAAAAATTCAGTTCAACTTACAAAATATGAGTTAATGCAAAGAAGACTGAGTAAATGCAAGTGTGCAATAAGGAATCATTATCAAGACGTACAGTTTTGTGTCTGGTTAACATTGCGCAACATAATCTTACATAATTGCTCCATGCTCAGCGAGGCGAGGGTTCTCTGCTCAGTGGCACAGGCCAGGCTCGAGGCATCAGAATGTAATTAATGGTTGCACATTATCAAGCAGCTGTTTGAGGGCTTTGTTCTGGTGCCAGCTCAGCAGAAGCCTCGTGCCTGTCTGTGCTAGGTAAGAGGACCCTCCTCTTTAGACTGGAGCCACTCAGCATCTGTGCAGACCTCTCATTTGCTGGAATCGCAAGGCTGCGCAGATAGAGCCATCTTTGAGCCCGAACACGGCACTTCAACGTGGTCACTTTTTTTTTTTAGTGTGAGATCATTTGTTATTCTTTGACTAAATTAAACAATGCCTACGGGAGCTTTGCAGGGGTAATGTAGTAATAATACCCACAAGTAGAGTGTAAAATCAACACATGCCGCAATAACTTTCTACTGTACTGCACTATTTCACCAAATCACTGATGGAAGTCAGACCCAGATGAGTCTGTGATGTAAACACCATGTCAGCCGTGCTTCTCCACTTTCAGCACAGTGCTTTTTCACATTGGCAGGCGCAGCACACACACCAGAACACTATCAGGCTCGGTCAAATCAGCAGACCAGGTTAATTGGCACCTTTGAAAAAAATGTTACAACGCTTAGCTGTAGACGCATGTATGCAAAAAGTACCAATATGGGTGATTGGATGGAGTCTCTAGTCTTTGAGAGGTTGCGGAAAAAGGACTCTGTGGGGCGGTTTTAGTTCTCACAACTCCACTCTGAATCATTAAAAACGCCTCCCTGAATCACTCTTAGTCACAGCCTGACAAAAACCCAACCCACAAATGGCTCTCTGTTCACCAGAGTGACCTCACTGGATCCATTGCATTTTTGGGCGCAGTCCAATTTTTTTTTTTTATCTTTCCAACTTTTATGACATTTCCACTAGTGATATGTGTCATTAAGAATGAATGAGTGGCTATGCTATTTTGTAATTAGAGGATGCTGCAAGTGGCCTGACTCAGTTGCAACTAAATGACTGTGAAACGGGGAAAAATATCTGTGATTTTTTCCAGACGAGCTGTTTATATTTTGCTATGCAAAGCGAAACAGATCTGGGCCTGCACTTGAAGTGATAGTACTCAGTCTGCATTAGGAACGTCAAGCAGCGAGTTTAACAGCGGAACCAGGCGCGCTTCATTCATCTGTGAGAGACGGTTCAGAGCTCACGTGTCTGTTAATATCTAATCCAACATAATCGTCATACTCTCACCTACATGTAGTTCTTACTCATTATTGGTTTAGACAAGGACTTCTGTGTTTAGATAATGAAATTAGCCTCCCTCCCTCCCGCAGGCTCTCTGCTACGTAAACTGCTTTATTAATTGCTATCTGCATTTAGTAAGTGCTACAAAAGGTTACTGTAAAAAACCCGTAAGAGGAGTGGGTTCTATATTGATTGCAGATGGTGTCATTACTCAAAAGACCCAGCTGTGTAATTTAAGTAATGGAGCCGATTATTAATTAAGATGAAGGGCTACTTAACATTGATCAGGGATCCAAGCTCCACTTTGCTGTAATGCATAAATAACCTGGCGTGGCTGTGATTCCCCAACACACAGTGCTTATTAAAGCTCATCGCATGTGCTGATATCACAGATTCCGATTTGCAGCACCTCCCGGTTTCATCTTCATGAGTGCAAGCCTGTGCCTTCACCCTGCAGCGTATTTATGCTTCAGTAGCAACTTATAGATCAGTTCATGGAGAACCACTTCAGGCCAAGTGCTGGTATAATGTGAAAGTGCTCTTTCAAAGGCATGATTATCTTGGCGTGGTGGGAATGGAAGAGGCCGCATACCGCTGCATGCATGTTAAGTTGATGTACTGTGTTAATTTAGGTGTAGATGTGAAACCGACTAAGAGTTTGTTTTTGGGGTTTTTTTTTAGCACAGAAGCTGATGACATGTACTGTATAACATTGCAACCACAACATCTGTTGGGCTTTGCAATATTCAGGAAATCTCAGCATGCAGTCCTCCCCTGTTGGCACACATATCCTGTGTTTGATGGGAAAGCAGAGCAGTGTGACAAACAGGTCATGAGCATCTTTCCGGGGCAGCAAGGGTCATGTGAGCGACAGTGAGAAAGGCTCAAGGCTCGGAATAACTTTTTAAGGCGGATGGCAAGAACTCTTTCATGATGCTGGACTTTGGGGCAGTGACGTAAACCGTTTTGTCACTTTGCTGTCTAATTTAACAACAAAAGGATCTGTATAAATTCGTATTTCCTAATGAAAGGAAACATGTAATCAGGTTTGTATGCCAAAGTACAGATCTTCTAACTGAGAGGCAAAAGGTGTACATCCAAAAAAAGAAAACAAAGCTTCAAAGACTACTGGCTTTTCTTTTCTGCACACAGAACACATAATTAAGTAAAAACACAGTAGAAATGTGTGATCTGGTCTTTGACATTGCAGTACACATATTTATGTATGAACATCTGCTCTGCTCTGGGGCTATTTTTGGCCTGAAGTTTTTAAAATTCAAGGTCATGGAAAAACTGCAACATCCACACGGGCCTTCTCGTGATGAAAGTGCTGTCAGTGCTTCAGCTGGTTCCCGCTTTGTTTTACATAAGAAGTTGTTTAGATGCATCCTTTTTCCTTTTTGGGGAATTTCTTCACTCCTTTCGCTCTTTGGTCCTACAGGAAAGATACAGGAAGTTGTTGTGAAATCTCAGATTTCAATAGACAATTAGCCACTCCTTTTACCCGCAGAGCTCCTTGAGAATGTCTGTGTGTGCTTAAGTGTGCTCTTCCCCATACAGTTTTTAAAAGAAAATTGCTGACTTAAAAAAAAACTTTACCGTAACCGCTTGATTCTTCACAGCCACGCCGCCTTCACTGAAACGGGGAGAGATCTGAGTGTGCGATGCTTTGCTGTATTTATTTGTTTATATAATGATGCCACACTCTGTAGTAACTTTCTCAGATGACTCTGCCTATGATTGATGAGGTATGCAGTCAGAAGTCACAGCTTTATAGTAGACATCACATTTTGTTGACAGGCTGTGGAAGAATTTAATGTTCTCCCACAAATAGGCTCTCTGTGGAGACCTTATAAGGTTTACGACACGCTCACAACCAGAGAGAATCCGGGATTTTCAGTTATTCTGCATTAAAAGTCACCAGTGAAATTTATATTCTATGTCAACCTCGAGAATGTGCATTTAGTGCCGTTTGCAGCAACAGTTTCATTCAAGCGGCTCAATGTTTTTTAGATTGAGATTGTTCTAAGAATATTCTAACGACTAAAAGCTTTTTGAGTGACTCCTATTTTCCTGGTGTGCATCATATCTGGTTCATTTACTCTCCTTGTGTGGCAGATTGCTCGCCCTGCTGAGTCGGCCTCCTACCCTTCACCTGTTCAGGTGTAGTGACTTTAATGTTCTCTTTGGAGTATCAATTGCAGGGCTCCCAGCTGCACCTCACAATGTAAAAGAAACATAAATGTTCATAGCTGAGCTATGTGGCGAGATGACTCTGTGTCAGCAATAGTAAAAGAGGCGGGACAGTAAATTGACTGCTTGAACTGATGAGTGGGAGTGTTGGGATGTGGGAAATCTGAGCTCATTCCCTCCCTTGTCAAGGTCCAGTAAGGTTAAGGTACATCAACACTGCACATCTCACAGAGGCGTAAAGGATCATCTTAATGAAAAGAGATTACAAATACAAAAGAACTTTTTAATCAAACTATGAGATTCTTTAAATATCATTATTAAATCATCATTGAATCAAATTGCCACAGAGTGCGTCTGTATGAGGATCTAAATTTGTCACTCTGTTGGAGATGCATTAGGACACAGCTGAGCGCTGTGAAGAGGTTGTGTCTGGGCCACTAAACAAGTCCCGTAATGCTAAGCAACACTGGGCAAGGGCCATCTGTCTCCTATACCAGAACATTCAGGCAAAGCAGGCAGGGAAAGAAAGATTTTCATGTGGCAGCTCCCCTAATCAATGGGCATTGATTCCTCCCTTATCTAAAATACAGCTTAACTGATGAGATCTCACACATGTGACCTCCTGCAGGGAGAGGGGACTGAAGGATGCTATCTGGGTAAGCATCGTGCTGGCTTACACATGTACTACATTTACATGCACAAAAGAAGAAAAATTACTTGCATACCAGTACAGTTGAGGAAACAAATACATAAGCATCGAAAGTAAGATGTGCAGAGAGATATGCAGATAGAGATTATTGCACTGGAGCTGTATATGTAATGCAATGGGAGGCCTGCAATTGTTCAGCCAGTGAACCATCAACTTTTACAGGTTGGATGTGACAAAGCTTACTCCCCTATCCTCCTCACCCTCCGTCTCTCAACCTCCTGCCTCTGCTGCTCACTCTCTTGTTACAGACAGACAATTAAGTGCTTTGTCGGCCGAATGGCTCACATTCACTGCAACTGCTGTGCTCAGCAGACAGCTAAAATAAATAAAGAGCAAGCAACCCCTCTAAACTGACAGTCATACGGACAGATGGATTGCAAAGTCACAATGGCAACCTTTGACAATATTCTATTTTTGAAGCCTTTTGGAATCTCACACCTGGAATAAAATGAAGTGTTTATTCTGGTTAGAATAGCAGTAGCAACGGTGGCACAATAAACACTCTTACAGGTTGCAGTAAAACAAAAGAAACTGCACAAAAAGCAAGCTCAAGAGCATGCAAATACGCTATAGCTTACAGATCAAAGAGCTCAATGACAGGAGATTTTACAGAGCATAGGAATGTGATGGAGTGGTACCACAGAAAAATCCCTGAGTGTGCTTTTGTGCTCTGAATGTTAAACAATGACCAGTTTTTTTTTTACCTTTTCAATTTCCTGCCTCACATTTATACACGCATCATGTCATAAATCCTTTGAGTTTCTAATCCTCACTATATAAAGAGCTGCATTTAATGAAAAGCAGAATTCTTTTTTTTTTTTTAATAAAAGCAGAATTCAAAAGAATTTTTTGGCAATAGTCTTAACTGTGACAGTAAAGATATCTGCCTTTGAATTTATTTGGTCAGACATGTTTTAGCTTTTACTGTCTTTATGCAGCTATGCAATGTATTCTTTCTATCTTAGAATCGAAAATAACTGTTTTTGCACATATAGCTCCTGATTTTCAAATGGTTAAACAAGATTTGGGGTCTTGGGTCAGGAAGAGAAGGAGACTGGAGCCTATCCCCTCCCACTGTCTTTGTGCAAGCTTTGTCACAGGATAATATTGAATAATAATTATCAGTTCCTTTATTGCATGCATCAATTCATTTTATAAATTACTTTAATTTTGGAGCCGGAGATTATTCGACTTAATCTATAATAATATAGCATCAGTTATTGGTAGCTCTATTATATTAGTCAGTAATTTAAAATAAATGTTGTGCCAGCCCCACACTGCCTTGATGTGTCGCTGACATCATGAACAATGAGCCAGTGTGGCACCTATAAAGCGTAGAGACAGGAGATTTTTCATTACGGTTAACTCTTTGGCTTTTGGAGTCCGACCCTGTGGTTCCACAAATACTCAGTGTCAGGCAAAGCCAAACATGAGCGGTAAGGGCTAAAGGGCACAAACAGACTTAAGCCCTGGGTCTCAGGTTTAATATCCCAACAGTCAGACCTTTACTGCACATCATTTCCATGCTCACTCCACTGCTTGTATTTGATAAAAGCATAAAATTCCAAGTACCGTATTTTCCAGACTATAAGATGCACTTTTTTCATAGATTCAGTTGCATCACCTCCTGACATGCTAGCTGCCTGAATTCTAGTCTTGTTAACGAGGGTAATGGCTACATAAACATACAGATGTTTACTGACTCTTAATAAGACTGCCTTTGACATATGACTTAGAAGTTTGTCTTCAGATATCCACAGGCTTTTCTTTCAGGATTCACGAGGTGTAATATCAACTGTAGGTAGCCTCTGGTGGTGAGAGAAATAGAATCTGAACTGCTCAGGTGTTACTCAATGAGGCTGTTAAAATAAATTATTTATTTGAAATGACACAGTGTGAGTTTCTTCTTTGCTTAGCTATTCTTTGCCTTCTTTGTGGGCAATTTCAGAATTTCTGACCACAGAACTATGTACCGGCAGTGTACACAAAATGAGTGCCCTGATTCCTAATTTGCAGATCATGACTGCTGTGAAATGCAATTAATGGATTCATAATTTATTTAGTGAGCTGTGATGAGCAAGTTTCTGGGAGCTCGCTGAGACAGACTGCAGACTGGATAAGCATAAGGTGTGTCTTCAAGGATGTGCAAAGAGAGAAAATGAAGAGCATGTTTAAGGAGTTTAGTTTAATGATTTCTTTGCACTGTTCTCTTTCTAGGGTGGAAGGATTGTGTAGCATACAGCTTTAGAGACTTGAAAAAATAAGATTTTAGATGCACAAGTTTGGACTTATTTTGAATTCTCTAATCCACAGAGGGTCAAAGGTATACATAAACCTCAACTAATTGATTAAATATATTTTTATCCATTCCAAATGTTTTTGACGTGTGTCTAGGATCATTTCCTGCTGGAACGCTTTCATCCAACTATATGGTGATTTGAGGTGAAGTTGGAGAATTTGGAGGTAGACCTAATCCTTCATTATTCCAATTCGGTTCATGCAATAGACCCAGAGCCTGATGCCACCATCACCATGTTTTACAGTTGGTTAGGTTTGAAAACCTCACCTTTATTCTTGCAAACTGTTCTGGCGGTTTCCAGTTCATTGCAGGCTTGAGTGGTTACTAGGTTGTTCCTGAACATCCTAACCAATTTTCCCTCATCTGATGATTCAATATTCAAAAAACGTTATTCATCCCCGAGGGGCAATTGAGGGCAAGCAGAGCATCAGGGGCATCAATGACAGTTTGGGTCTTCCTCCAGACCTTATCAAAGTAGTGACACATCTGCATAACTTGTACGGCCAAAATGACCATGACACTCATGCCCATAATGAGTGTATGTAAACTTTTGACCACAACTCTACATAAAAGAAAAAGATACATTCAATTTGTCAACCCATGCCATGTTAAATATGGGAATATAGTCTCTTTGGGGGGGGGGGGGAATAAAGATGTCAAAACAGTGCGTAAGAAGCCTATTGGGGGGAATGAGGGTTATGGAGAG
>VOQJ01019428.1:5133-15776 GCA_015052665.1 Apistogramma diplotaenia
ATTATAATTTTTTTTTTTTTTTTGGGGGGGGGGGGGGGTAGAATGATTGAGGATCACACTAGATGTTATATAATGAATTCTGTGAAAGTGGGCAATTTAAGGCTGTTGAAATGTATCATATTTTGCCAGACCACTGAACATCAGACAGAGGAGATGCAGTTTGTTTAACTGCCCTTGATTTCAATGTATTTTGGAGCAGGTGGTGAATTTTCATATCATTCTCCCACCGTATTAATCCAATATATGTGGCTCTCAAAAGTAGCAACAAAAGCCGACATGGACAGAATTTTTACTAAACAACAAGCAGCTAAACTGAACCTTTAAAAGAAACCCACTCTCTAATGCACCTCTTGTCATCAAGACCCCTCTCAATGACGAGTAAAGAGGTTACAAGCGCCCACGTGAGCGCTGAAATCTCCCAGCAGAACGACAGAGTCACTGGATGGAGCACCCTCGAGCCCATGTCACCTCTTCGGGCTGCGCCGAGCCGGGCACCACGGGCTATTGATCGAGCACCCTCACCAGTCCTGGCTCCAGGGTGGGGCCCTGGTAACCCTATCCCGGGCAGGGTAAACAGTTCCCTCCTCCTAGGGGTCTTCTGGACTGCTCTTTGTCTGGACCCTCACCCAGGACCAGTTTTCCATGGGAGACCATACCAGGTTGCACAAGACCCCGGAAAACATAGCTCCTGGGATCACTGGGACACGCAAACTACTCCACCACAATAAGGTGGAGATCCACGGAGGGCAACACATCATGTATTAATCTAATACTTGTTTTCAAAAAAAGCTCCTAAATTTTACATTTCCAGTTCATCAAATGTCACCAAACTCTTCTCTTCTTCCTTTCCGACTCTGAGAGTGAAGTTATCTCACATTCTTTTGTCTCCCCTGTCGTGCAATGCAAGCAGACACACTGCACGACAGGGGACTTCACAGAAACACTTTATGTGTTTGCTTATATTTCTTGAGCATTTGAAAATACCTGCCACTTAAACAATACTCCCTTTATGCTCACTTCTCCTTAATAATATTAGCCAGATGCCAGGCTACTGCAACCAGAACTTATTGCCATCTGCAACAAAAACAGACGATTCTGACCCATTTTAATTGGACAACACAAATAAGGGGAGAATCTGACTGAGAATCCAAGAACCAATTTACACTCTTAGTGACTTGAGCATCACGAGGTAAACGAGCCCTATAGCCACAATGTATAAAATCATTTACAGTAGTGACTGAGACTATAAGCAAATCAGGAAATTGTTTGCTGGATCTAATGAGGTGAAAAGCTCTTTTGCAACTAGAGATACAAGTTCAAGGCACTTAAGCACTGGTTTCACTTTGTGGGGATGGGCACCAAGTCCATCATCTACATACAATTTATGTGTAGACCACATTTCTCATAAAATAACATGTCATAAGTTTTTTGCTCCCCTCGGGAACATCTATCTTGCTTGAGACGTGTTTGATTCATAGTCAGTTAATTAAAGGTCTTTCACAACTAAACAGAAAAAGGATTTCCCTCTGGTTGCAGACACTGATATGGAAAGCCAGACAAGATTAGAGTATGAACTATGTGCAGGAGACTCAATCTGAAATATTCAATAACCCGGAGCAGTACTGTGCTTTTCTGGAGAGAGAAAAGGTCTGTAAAGATGAGGCTCTGCTGCCCTCTTTAAAACCTGTAATCCTTCCTAAAGAGCATGCATGCATGCATAGATAGATAGATAGATAGATAGATAGATAGATAGATAGATAGATAGATAGATAGATAGATAGATAGATAGATAGATAGATAGATAGAACACTACATTTTCATGTACTTCCACACTTTCTTTTACATTATACCAACAAAGTCCATATGAAAATAGGGGAGCAACAAAAATGGATGCTGATAATATCCTTTGTAAAATTAATTCTGTGATGCACAAATGGCCTTTGGGTTCTGAGCCATGAGATCATTTAACCTTTAAGGACTGTTTGAACAGATCCATCAGCCTGAAATACGGCCTATAAATCTTTAAGCATTTTCAGTGTGTCGCTGTGCTCCTAAAGAGCAAGAGAAATGGAGTCCCGGCATTGAGTCTGAGAAGAAAACTGCTTAATTTTGGAGGAACATTGTGGTTTTACTGCTTAAAGTTCACTTAGCAATATGTAATGTTTTACATAGTTGTAACTTTTATCTTTTTAAAGATCAGATCTTCCCATCCTGACAGATGCAGCAAAGAATATACAGTGGGGGAAATAATTATTTGATCCCCTGCTGAACTTGTAAGTTTGCTGACTTACAAAAAATGAATAATATGGTAGTTTAATTTTAATCAGAGAGACAAGACAGAATATCAACCAAAAATTCAGAAAAAACACATTACATGAAAGTTAATATTTGATTTATATGTCACTGAGTGAAATAAGTATTTTATCCCCAAGTAAAACACGACTTAGTACTTGGTGGAGAAACCCTTGTTGGCAAGTACACTGATTTCTTGTAGTTGGTCACCAGGTCTGCACACACCTCAAACTTGAAGCTTCAGCTCCCTCTACCCACTTTCAACTTGCAATCTTGTCTCTTGAATTCTGGATTAGAGGCTCCATTTCTGTTTGCAGTGAGCAAACTTACAAATTCAAGAGTTGATCAAATAAGAATTTCCCACAGATAAACAGTATGACGTCACCTAAAGATGCCATTAAACCTGACATCCCCGTAGCAACAGAACATGCCCTTGAATGGGTGCTAGTGGAGTACCTTTGAGCAAGGCATGCAAACCTTAGCTGATTCTCTCATACTAGCAAGTACAAAGCTGTAACGGGCAGCTCCTGTGAGAAGAAAATAAATGGTGCGTGAGTGTAATGCAGTGCAATACTGCAAAGATTATACTCAGCAAAATCTCTTGCGGGGCTAAGTAATGGTTTTGACTACATTAATAAGAACCATAAAGTTTGTTACAAATTGAGGATATCAGATAAAAGAGGCTCACACTTGAAGAGCATCATCTGCTAATTTGCAATCACGGTATATGTCACATTAGCATAAATCATTTACCAAACCAAAGTGCATGCATATGCAGTTCACTCTATATAGTTCATTCAAACTGACATTAACATGAAACCCCAGTCTTTCACTTGTATTCATTTGTAATGGGTCATCTACAAGCTGGTGAAAAGAAGAAAAAAAAGGGAAGAAACCCAGACATCAATTAATCAAACGAACCATGTAATGTGTTTGTAGAGATGCACGTGTGTGGTCTTCTTAACACTGTGCTCATGAACTGAGTGATGGCCAGAAGTGGCAGAAATGACTAGTTGTCACTGGGGCTGCGGCATTGATCAATCATGCCTTGAGGGCTGCGTGATGGTATGTTGCATGTGGCATGACAGAAATGCAGGTCACAGAGAGCACATCACCCAGGAACATGCAGACTGTAGTGCAAGGACAGCAGGCTGGAGTGGCAGGAAAAAATAGGGTAAATGATGAATGGCAGATGGGGCTTCAAGCCCCGCCCCTCTTAGCCCTGCTATACAACTCAAACCCACTACTGATAGATAGCTGAGAATATTCCTTTACAAACAGCTTGAGTACTTTTATCTGCACCTTTTTATATTAATTTTTATTTTTTTGAAATAATCAGATTAAGGTTTATTAAATTTTAAAGTTCACTGACAAAAATCAAAGAAAAATGCATAAAAAAACAAGAAAAAAAGACAAAAAAACACCAAGCAAATAAAACCCCACAAACTGAATAAATGGTATATGATCGCCATCTACTGGTGGGTTAAAAAACTGAACCACAGATATACAGCTTGCAGATTTGCTTTTCTTCCAAGTATTTTTTTTTTTTGCCCGACTCCACAGATGCTGCCACTCTGACGTATGCAGTGAGACCTGAGCGTGATCTGGAGCAGGCGCCAGCTGTTTGAACCGGGCCTCGCTGGGCTTGTGTCAGTTTTACAGAGGAGCCGGCAGGTCAGCTGGAAGTGGAGTTCGCGTTTGAGTCGAGGCGGCTTTTTCTCCACCGTTTGCTCTTAATTGACAATCTTATAAACTTTTTTCATTTGTAAAATTATCTTTAAGTTTAACCACACAAATTTTATATTAAGGCTCTTGGAAAGCTGTGATTTGTTCATGGGAAATAACATTCCCGCTGTTCGGGCTGCTCCCCAAACAGGAGAAACATCACGAATGTTACGTGATTGGTTATTGATGCATTGTACACCTAAATTTATATTTAATGTTAAATTAAGATCATTTTTCAGCACATAATTTAATATAAAGAACTTATTTGGAAATCACAAAACAAAAAAGAATTAAAAATGACATTTGTCAGAGATGTTTATAAAGATAACTGCATTTCTTTGCCATATTTGAAGGTAAGCCGATACCCTAATTTAGACAGAAATGAGTAGAAACAGGATATTGGCTGAAACTGGTGTAATGAAATCTGCTCTGCAGACCACCACCCGGCTCTGCTGCACATTTCTGGTGACTGATAAGAAACAGCAGATACCTATTCCATCCATCCATCCATCCATCCATCCATCCATCCATCCATCCATCCATCGTCTTCCGCTTATCCGGAGCCGGATAACAAAATGAAAAAGCCACACTGAACACAAACATTTTTCACTGGAATTTTAATTTTTAAACACAATGAACACATAACAAAATAGAAAGGTTTAATATTTTTGGTCACAATAGAAAAAATAAATAAAATCAATACAGTAATCACGAGTCACTGTCTTCTGTACTACAGTCAGTGAAGCTACTCTTGGCAGAATCTGAAGAGCTGCTGCTGCTGCTGTTGCTGCGGCGATGAGATGCAGTTTGACGGCTTTTCTCTGAATGAAGGGGAGTGAAAGAGGCAGCGGCATCGATTAAACGGTACAGATGACGATAGCAGGGGAAATCTTTGGGTGATTAGCACCTTAATGTCAAGAAAATTCAAGCGAGTCTGTGCTTTGTACTTACTTTGGAATTTCTTAAACTTCTTACAGAGACACAACCTGACGTACTGCTGCAGCGCACGCAGAGTGGACGGCTTCAGCGACTCAAAGTCAATCTCTATTTCATCTGGGTTGGTGTTGCACACCGAGGGCTCCCTGCTCTGAATGATGTGCACCACGTGGCCCAGCTTAACGCCAGGTAACCGGTTAATGTCCAGGCTCAGCTGGTGCTTTTCATTGTAAGTCAGTGGCAGAGATTCATCCTCTGACTCCTCTTCGTTGCTCCCTTTCCGTGAATACCTATCATGAAGACAAAGCAGTGAAAAAGCTCAGTTTAAAAAAAGAAAAGCGATATAATAAAGCCAACAAAGTTCTTGAAATAAGTAAAATCGTACCTCATGCAGGAATTTGATGTACATTTGGAATTCATTATTTCTATGTTTTGCTGGCTGTTGTTTTTCTTGTCCTTTTCCTTTTTCTTCTTTGGTTTACTCAAAGGGGCTTCAGACAGAGCAGCAAGCTGTCCATGAACAGCTTTAAGCTGGGTAGAGTCAGCAGGAACTGGTTACTGTGCTGCCACATAATAATATTAACTAAAAGCCCCACAAGAACTACAAGTCTTGTATTCCTGAGAAGAAGGTTCAATACAGTTAATGCAGAACACCAGGAAAAGCACGCAGGTCCAGAACTCTTAAACAGGTGCAGGAACAAGAAAACTGTAATATCAAAAGAAAGGAGGGATGTCCGCACACCATACAGCTCCAAAGATCATTTTTAATTCCAGCAAACCTTCATGAGTAACGTTTCGGACCGATGTGGTCCTTCACGACAAGTCTGATGAAGGAGCACATCGGTCGGGCTTGGCCCCTTTGTTCCACAGAAAGGAACTCTAAATGCTGCAGCTTATCAAGACATTTTGGACAATTTCATGCTCCCAACTTTATAGGAACAGTTTGGAGATGCCCCTTTCCAAGCCAAACTATCTTGGCCAACATCACTGTCACAAATGCGCTTCTGGAAAATTCCCATAAACACACTCCTGAACCTTTTGGAAAGCCTTCCTGAAAGGTTGAAGCAGGCTGACATCAATTAAACCCTATGGATTAACAAAAGGATGTCATTCAAGTGTGAAGGCAGGTGAGTCGATACTTCTGGCAGTAAAGTGTGGACTGAATATTCGTGTGTGTATACACTGTGACGCTGAAATTTTCAATTCCCCAAAATGAAATACAAGTTTATAGTTCTGATGCAGTGAAGGAGGTTGAGTGCACACATGTGCACTGGACCTCAGAGGACTTCTGTCAGCAGACAATCAATAAGATTTGGGCTGTGCTTTGTTAGAAGTTGCACAAATTTCTTGACAGCACCTGGTAACAATAATTTAGGATGACATCTGTCAGGCAACCCACCTGATCTTGCAACTCAGCAAGTTGGGTGGCACGCTCCTCTGCAGACTCGGACTTCTCCAAGCTGGCACCTGCATGCGAGGTCACCTCCACGTGTTCGTCTGGCATCTTTGCAAACTTCTGCTCGAAAACGCCCTGAAACAAACAGCAAAACTGAGTGAAACTGATAGCAGAGCTCCCCAAACTGTTTACATTCTTTAATAATAATAATAAAAATCTATAAATTCACAACACACCTGAAGCTTTCTGGCCTTAATAACAACATCATGGTGTGCTGGATTGTATTTGTAGCAGTTAGAAAAAATTAACCTAACATCTGCAGCAAAGGCTTGTGCATCCTGGTACTCGCCTGCATCCATCTTTTTCTGAACATAAAAACGTATCAAAACCGAGTTAAATCATGTACAGCATGTGCGTCAAAGAACAAACTAAGTGCATGTATAAAGGCACATATAAGCAAATATACTTTAACAGTGCTGAGATCCATGGGGTACTTTATGATGTCATGATAGTCGTGTAGCTGCAGAGCTTGTGCGTCTACAGGCCTGTAAAAAGGCCAGGCATAGGTGGAATGTTTCTTAGAGAGCATTTCTCTCAGAATAGTGCTGCAGTACTTAAGCTGTTCACTCAGGCCACAGGCTTCAGCTCGCTGAGACTCCTCCTCACTCTTGGCACGGCTTGAACTCTCACGCCTCTTCTTGCTTTCTTAAAAAAACAAATTCAACCATTCAAATTGGTTACAATTAGTTTGTTTAAACAAACTTTTTAATTGAAGTTCTTATCTGCGCCTTTTCCTTCTCTGTATTAGCTTAGGGTTTTTAAAGATACAAAATGCTAAAATGATACAAAAATCCAACTAAAGCTAAACTTGAAACCTTCAGAATTTTGCTGAACAGGTAAGAAGCACTCAGCTGTGAATCTGAGAGCCTGCCTCGACTGCCACGCTATCTGGTGTGGAGGTGCTACAGGTCACTCTCCATGAACACCTGCACCACCTCGTGTCACATTCAAAATTATTACATACAAGCTGCTCAGCACCTCAAAAGTGACACCCTCCAACTTCTGTGTTCATGCAACCTAACCTCAAATTTCTTCTACTCGTCACTTGGTGTTTAGAGGACATGAAGTAGCATGAAGTACTTTTACCAGTTCTTTTAGGTGAGTTACCTTGTGTGATTCTTTTGCCCTTTGCTTTGGCGGCGTGAGGGAAAACTTCCACTTCTCTTTGAGGCATCTGGGCAACTTTTTGCACATAAATCTTTTCCAATGCGAGCGCCATCAGGACAATGTCGTCTGTAGGCTGGAGAGGACAGAGGGAATTCACTGACAATGATTTTTAGGCATTTTGAGGATTAAGTAGGGGGTGGCGGCATGCCTTAGAGAACTGAAAATGACTTGTAGCAGAACAGATGTTCTGGCGAAGTGTCGACGAGTTGACAGAACAGAGTGAATTTACAATCACGAAGCTCCTCACCTTGTTATATATGTAGCAGTTGGTGAACATGGTGTTGAAGTCCTGCAGGCATTCACTCGCACTCCAGTAATAGTTGTTCTCGAGACGTTTCTTGATGGTTCCCATGTCCATGGGAGATGCTATTATCTTGTGATAGTCCTGTTTTGTTTTAAAAAACAGTCGATGTCAGATGAACATAGTGTTGCTATAGTAGCCCTGCTCCACACTGTCATGAAGCTCTGCCCAACTCTGATTGATGGATGAATCACTGCCCAATTTATTCATTTTGGATCTTAATTTAATTATTTTTTGCTATAAAACTTAGTATTAACTGATTACTTTATCAGGACAGAGTCAAAAGGCAACATTAGCATTCAGAATACTTATTAGTATTTGGAACCGGAGGCAAAAATAGAGGTGGTTAAATTATTACAAAAATCGTGGTGTTCATGCACTGGCTGTCCTTTTACCTCCAGAGGGAGTTAGATAATCTGGGTGGAATTAGCAGATAAAAGCACGATTTTCTCACCACTTTTACCTGTAGATTCCACATTAAACACATTCGGGACACGTCATTATTAAAGCAGCTAATTCTAATTAAGCGGTCCTGCCGATGTGTTGAAGTGTAGAATCAAGGAAGTTTCGGATAGTTTTAGGGCCATTTGTTACTGAAACACGAGTAAAGATTTAGATGACATGTAAAACAGAGTGACACCACATTCTAATGTCTCTTTACTCACTGCGGTATGTGGCATGTGCGGTATGTGGGTGTCGCATAAAAATTAGGAGCCAACAAAAAAAGAAGGAGGGGGAAAAAAACAGATCTTAGACATTAAAATTTACAATGAATAACAAAAAAAATGTTAAAAGGTGTAGAAGCAGTTTCAGAAGAGGAAAACAAACAGAAGGAGACAGTAACACAAAGTGAGTTAGAATGTCAAAAAATGTAAAATAATATTGTACATATTTGGGGGAAAAATGCTGGCAAATATTGCAGCCAATATAAATGTATATTTAACTACAACAGCCAAACAGATTATATAGTAAAACACACACTGAACATCACTTTTGCATACAGAACGATGACAATGTACAACTAAGGCCAAAACTAATTATTTTCATTAGCAATTAGTCTGGTAATTGCTTTTGCAATGAACTGATGAAAAGCTGTAAAATTCCAAAATCCAAGTGTACAGACACAGAAACTCTTCTCATTCAAGAGGCTGAAGTCAAGGATCAGGTGGCACTATTGACCATTTCTCCTCAAAACAACTGCAGGTACTTTAACCTCATGGGCTTCAGACTAAACACGTGCAAACTACTCACCGGCAGTCCAAGAGCGACCGCGTCAACGGGCTGGTAAAAAGGCCAGGCGAACTGGTGCCGCCACAGGGATTTGATCACCACGTTAAGCATAAACTGCAGCTGGTTGGTCCTCCGGCCTGGCTTGTTGGGATTCGTCACCTCGGGAGGTGGAGGATTAACGAGCTGTGGCGGGTCCTGGTTGGTGTCTGCGGACATGATGGCGGCACAAGTCCTGCTGGTTTTTGTTATCTACTGCACGTCATGTAGCGTCCACCTGACAGCTTGTCACACGCTCTGAAAACTACGCATAAGGCAGGCTGGGGAGTCGTCAAACCACACGATGTGGCCTGCTGACATGAAAGAATAAACAGTTATGATCACACGGTTCTCCAGATATTAAAGTTAAGTGACAGATTGCTTCATACTATTTAGTGTCAATGCCTGTTGAGAGCATGCAGCTCTCTACATTTACAAGGCAAAGATGCAGAGGATGTTTTAGTGACTGTGACGGATTCAGGTGTTTGCTTAGCTGCTGGCCCGGAGTTATTATAATATTTAGAGAGCCTGGAGGCACACACACGAGTGCAGAAGATGATTTACATTTATTCTCATTTCACTTTTATTTGCAGTTCTACAGCATTTCAATTCAATCAGTGTGGGTTTGTTCATATCGGTTTAGTTTTTAAATAGCTTAAAAATATTTTTGTTAATATCATCATATTATGGTAGCCATGTATAAAGGGCAAGTATTCTAAGACAAACACCAATCACCGTGAAGGCCTCCTTTTCTCATTAATTAAATAGAATCAAACTGAAGAAGACTACTGTTTGAGCCATCTTTTCTTGCCAGTTTTTTTTTTCAGGCCAGTTTTCCCTTTATTGGAATTAACTCAAATGTTCCTTAAAACCTGGTTTTATTTGCATTTTTTAACTCAACAAGCCACTAAGAGCCTGCATCATCTCAGACGCAGACCTGCAGTGACATCATGCCATAAAATGCAATTTAACGGTGTCACTTCACCATAAGAAAAACAAGCAATAAAAAACAATATAACGCTAACTTAATTAACTGAGAAGGAAGACTAGGCTTACCAAGTTTTAAATGAGCAGGACAGAGTTACACAATCAGGAGGCCGGATGTTGGGAACAGCAATCAGAGACACGTTCAGCACGTTAGCTTCACTTGGCTAGCAGGTTAAGGTAACTTATATGTGCGTCTTTACGGATAAATATAAACCGTCACTGCATTTCTGTAGGACCAACTTGGGTTTTGTTCACAAGAGCGCGGCTTTGCGGTCAACTCACCACCGGCAAAGTTCTCATATAGACGCCAGGCGCTGATAACGGTAAGCTCACAGTTATCTTCAGATAACGGCACCACACTCATATGTATATGTATATATACCCCACAACTTGCTTCGCAGAGGATGCCGGGAGTATCACGGGTTTTTGCCGAATGTTTTTTTTCCCCTTATGAAGGCACTTTGAAATGAGTTAAGAAGTTGCTCTACTTCAGAAGACCGTTCACCCCCGCAC
>VOQJ01019430.1:31396-46179 GCA_015052665.1 Apistogramma diplotaenia
ACACACACACACACACAGATGTGGGGTGTTGTGTGAGTGTGTGTGTGTGTGTGTGTGTGTGTGTGTGTGTGTGTGTGTGTGTGTGTGTGTGTGTGTGTGTGTGTGTGTGTGTGTGTAAAGTTTGAAAATCCAAGTGTAGTGGTTAGAAATGGGTACGCTGCATCCTTCAAAGCTACAGTTTGCATCCGCAGCCTTTCAAGTACCTCTTTAGATGGATCAATCAAAGCAATTACAGAGGCTTGACAGCCGCTCTCCAGATAATTAGCATGGGTAAATGCCAAATATTGTGGGTCCCATATACTGTTCAAACTGTTCCACTGTTATAGGGGATTAGGTTCAATGTTCCCCTCCACAAAGACAAAACAAAACTTAAACAAATGACACAGATTCTGAATTAATGAAGTGTGCCATTAAATCATAAAACAAGAATGATGACAACTCTGTTTATCCTCCGGGGTGCAATCTTTTAAATTACTGTTAAATATGATGATTATGTCAGCATGGCAATATGCACGAGCCTTCATCAACAAGTGTTTAATGCAGGTATACGAGACTTTCCGGATGCTTCCCTCTCAGGAGAGAAACCACTGCCATTGCCAGCTACTCTCGGAGTGCAGTTTTTTTTTTCTTCCACTAAAATGAGCAGGCATAAGGTAATTATGCTTCACTCTCCTCTTTACAAAAACAAGCACTACAAAAATATCCCCAGCACATGCATATGCCGAATGCATTTATGCCTCTGTACGCAATCAAATTCAAAATGCCAACACTCACTTTTCTGGCCTACATTTCTGTGACACTGTGAGCACAGTGCTAAAATGTAAAAAAGCCTGCAATGCATAAATGCGCACGGAGCACAAGCAGGAAGATACGAAACAGGACAAAACATTTAGCAACTGCTGAACTATTTCTGGTGTGTACAGACTACAGGAGCCAAACCTGGACATCTGCTTTGAGGTTTTAATACACTTTGTCATTAGCACTTGGATGGGACCACATTTAAATTACTCTGCGAGTTGAAAATCCTGCACCTGCTAATGATATGTTAATATCATTAACAAGCAAATCGCCATGCTGTATAACTGCATGGTCTCTTAGTAGTCTAATTACTGCCATTTTATGCTTTTTAATACTTTTTTACATTATGCATGACACCTTTTCTCCTGCTTTTGTAACCCTGATGTGACATGTGTGGGTTATACTCAAAGTAAGAAAAAAAATTGTGTTGAACTCGCTGACTTTTACACTGGCATTAAAAGAAAAACTAAGAAACAGGCAGCAACAATTTAATAAAGACAGAGAAAGGTCGGACACTAAAACAAATTGGGCGTTTGTGAGGATAAACTCCGCCCCACTTTAAAGCTGGTTTAGGAGAACTTGGTTGTGTCCTACAGCACCAACGAAGGGCTGATGCACAGATTTCAGCACTCACTGCTTCCGTATTTCCAGGCAAAGACAGCAATGTTTAAAAGACTGAGGATAGTGTTGGCTGTGTGCTTTGGCACTGTGCTCCCATCACTGTGGGTCATGGATGCTGGCCCCCTGCCAGGCAAAACAAAGCCTAATCCCATCCGCCGGTAAAGCCAGGCCGCCCCTATCTAATCCCATTCTTGGTAGCCTAGCTGTGTGAAGTGCACACACAGCACTCCGCCCGTGTGTTTTTTCACTGGGTTGGAAAAAGATCTTAGTGGTGGGGGACGAGCCACCCAGCTCTGTTCATGGGATTGTTTGTTTTTTTTTAAGAGCACAAGAACCAGCAGCTGACGGGAATCAAAAAAAATAAGCAGACACGAGTGACCCAGCTTGCATGCATTTATCACCAGCTGATGATTACAGAAGACTGTGTTTTTACCTACGGCAATAACTCTCAGCTACATCGCCACAGTCTGTGAATATTAAAGCAGCAGCTTTCTACCACTGATCAGCTGCACCTGTGCCCAATTATCCTTAAGTAATTGCCTCACCCAGGTAGCAGCTCTTCCTGTAATGGAATTTGGAAAGGTAATGTGGCATCCTCTGGGTACAAGTGAAGGTCTTTGTCTGCTCAAGAACAATGAACTGGAAGGAAGCATGCCTGTGTGGAAACAAGGTCTACAAGGAACAGTCACAATTTTTTTTCAGGAAGTGGGTACGAATGCAGTCGTGTAAAAGCCTCGGGTTTGGGTCTGTGCTACCTTGGCCAACTGCTTCTGGATTTTTCCTCAAAGATAATTAACTAATTATCTGCATAAAGAAAGAGAGAAGCAGATAAGGACATGAGGTAACAGGACAGAGAAGGTGAATGAAGTGGATTGTTTACTCACAGTAATTCCATTTAATCAGAGCTTTGCTTGCTGTAAGTAATGCATGCAAGTAATTCCTGTCTCAGAAATGTTTTGTTTGCAAACAATCAAAGCGGTATGATAGAAGCATTTGTAATGTTTAAGCAGTCACATTACCAGCTCAGTTTGTTTTCATCCTACAACTTCCTTCACTGTATGAGCACATATTCGAAGGTCCGGACAATGCATCAATCACAGCATTAGTACTTTAAATACAGAAACTCATTAACACCAAACATCAATGGCTCAGACTCTATTTAAATACCACTGCCCGGACGTTAAACTGGGATAAGCTGGAGGGGCGGGTCTATGAGTGTGTGTTTGTGTGTCAACATCAGCGGTGTACAGAATATTTTTCCATGCAAAGGCCTGCAAGTGAATCCGAAGAGTTTGGGACATTAAAGTGGACTGTGATTGATACAATTTGACAGGCTGTACACAGACTAGAACAAGGTCTGATCAGTGTGCAAAACAGCTAAATATTCGTGCTTTCCACAAGAATATGGAGCCTCCAGCTCACACTCTTTACACTCACCCCTCTGAAGTTGCTCATAGCCTGGAAGTAGACGAGGTAGCTCTTGCGGGGGTCCAAAGGGCTATTCCAGTAGCCATTATAAGTGTGATTGTCACCCACAGTAAAGGGACTGGCCTCCGGCAGACTGCTGGGTGGCAGCTCAGCTGTGTAGTAGTGAGGTGTGCCTCGGGCCTGGGCTTCCCCGTGCGACATGGGCAATGGGAAGCACTCCTGGATCCCCAGCTCCCGCTTCACCTTCTTCCCAGTTTCCTCTTCAACCACTACCTGGTATGTACTGTACAAAGAGTAGATGTGCACTTTAAGTAAACTTGGGAGTGTTAATCATCTATCTGTATCTGAAATGGTCTCCTCACCTAACAGGTGCTCCTCTGCCTTGGGCGGGGCGCAGCAGGACAGTAATTGTGTTTTCTGTCTCACTCAGCGGAGACGGCATGTCTCCGTAATCAAATGTGGGCGCTGTGGACACAAGACACAAAAGCTTACATGTACACACGCGTGCATAAACGCACGCACACACACACACACGTGAGCGCACATCTTGCCTTAGCCAGTGCTCATTTAAGCAACAATAATTGAGTTCATACACTGTTTCTGCCTCTTTGTCCTTTCACATAAACATGTTCAGCCCTGAAATGTCACATAACACCGAGCCTGCGTTCGAGCTGCTGCCTCACTCGCTCCTCCGCTATACAGTGATTGCCTCACAGTACACCAGCTAATGATACATGTGAACGGCATATTTCGTCACGCCATTAAAATAAAAATATGTATCTGTGTGCACGCACACTTGCTGCTTCACTATGTATCTTTAACATGTTTGCGACTAGAGCTGCAAAGATGGGTTTTTAAGCGTCCTGCAGTGGGCAGAGGAGACGCGCCCCTGCATCTCAGGATTACACTCAGCAGGCACGTTCGACAGGTAAGCAAATCAGATTAGCACTGACTCTTACTTTTTTTTTGTTTTGCTTCCTCTAATAACACAGTGTATGATGGTCCAGGTCAGTGGATAAGTGAAAGCAAAGAGTCATTCCTTTGTCAACATAAAGGGATAACAGGGCTAATATACCCAAACCCCCATATTGTCATACTAGGTACACTGTTTGAATTTCCCTTCTGGTTGTCTTGGATACGAGTCCAATTAAAAGTCAAGGGAGTGAGGCTAAATTGAATGGGTTTCTCATTTAAAAGGATTTGGCTAAAGTCATGCTCCTCCCTGGAGATGTGGCGGCACATTTCTCTTTAATATCAGCAGTCAATTAGCGAGGGGGACGGGAGCAAACTATTCATGAGGAATCAATAATTATCATATTAAAAAGCAGTCTGCTAATAGAGCAGAAGAAAAGAGCGAGCATCAATTAAGGTGAGTTATTACGGAAAACTGGATTTGCATTTGTCGACATTACGTATTGTTAAAAAGAGGCCCCGACGCCTGTCGCCACAATGAGCCTGTCTGAAAGATAACTGTGCATCAGCCACGGCTGTGCGCACATCTCGGTGTACGTGTGCATGTGAATGAGGATGTGTGTGTGTGTGTGTGTGTGTGGAAGAATGCTGTGCGGTGGGTGTTGCTTGAAGATGCTGACAGTAGTAGCTGTTGAAGGTGTTCAGTGTTTGCTAGCTGTCAGTGCAGATTTGAGAGACGCTCAGTGTAAGTGAATGTTCTGCACCGTGGGCCAGAGGAGGAGGTTGAGGATGATCTGCAAAGACTTTTGGACTCTATCTGTGGTCTGGCTCTGTGCCAGAATTCTGTCTGGCACAAAGTGAATGAGCCTGTGCACTAAATCTATAATTAAACAAACCGGACCTCTCTGTAAAGAGATAGGGGGCAGAGGAATGGAGAGAGAAAGAGCGTAAATGTGTGAGCAGGAGAGTGGGAGTGGTCGTGCCATGTGTTCCTCAGAGGTGTAATCCCATCCCTTAACAAGCGCAAATGCATCATTAAAAGCAAGGAGAAACACCAAGTCTGGATTTCTAGCACCAGTAATAAGCTCTGAGACTCTCCGAAGGGGCGTTCTGGTCCCAGGAATGTTCTAAATCTTTCCTCATACATAACACACAGCAGTGTCCCCTCTGTTGTGCTTCCCTGCTACCTACGAGTTAATTTATGTCTTGAGGACTGCGAGATGACAGGGTGCCACTAGTTTGGAAAGGCAATTGGAAAATAGCTCTTACACTCTGGGAGCAGCTGTTTTGCCTCAGCGAGAGAAGATGCCGAGGTTAAAAGAGAGAAAACCCGGAGTTCTAATTCTAGCACACGGTGGGTGAAGTCTTACTGTTATACCTGCACGCCGCATTAGCAATAGGCGGCGATGGCACCGAGAACAGCCTCGACACGGGTAGGCCGCCTTCATTTCTATTTCACGAGTTTACGGCAGCTTTCACGCTACCGCACAAATCACTGACGCTCTGACAGCGGTGCTCATACCAGAGATGTTAGTGGTGATCTCGGTCAGGGCGGTCTGTCCAAAGCCCTTGGCTGTACGTGCTCGGACGGAGATGAGGTAAGTCGTTCCAGGGTGGAGGTTGGAGAACATGTGGTAGGTCTCATTCTTGAGCTTAGACACTGTCCTTCTGGGTCCAGGGACGTTGATGCTCGGATCAGACGACTCGATACTCTGGTAACTGATCTGATGTCAGATAGGGAATTTAAAAAGACAAAGGTTTCAGGTTAGTATCATAAAAGAACACTTAAAATTTTATTTTTCTATTATTATACCTGCTAACAAATTTCAGGAGTGATACATATATTTATATATATAAATTTTAAAATGATTAGCAGTGGCCATTACCAGGGTGCACAAATGATAAGTGGTAAATTAAATATTTCATCGACACGGTTCACTTGACACAGAACAAAAATTGCTTCACTAAATAAACGTGCTAATTGCTGATGTGGGTTTCCAGTTTCACATGAATATGCCTTGATTGGCATCGGCAGCGTTAACTCAAAGGCATACAAGCAACCTGGAGTGCTGGCAAAAAGTATTGTGAGTGGCAAATGATTTTCTGACTAAGTAATGCATTATGAAGGCCAAAGAATGAGCACCACCCAGGAAAAAGTATTTTCAAGTATGTAAATCAATACTGTGAAGTGTTTGTGAGTTCAATTAGCACTTGTTAACACCGCAAAATTGCTGTGCACGAGTGTCCTTAAAAAAAGTGTAATCTTTTTGAAAGTTTTTCCTCGAGAGGTGATTAGCTGCGCCTCTACCTCGCGAGAATTTCCACTCATGCTCTTTGAAATAGTGGAGAGCTAAATGAGATGACCTTACTGCAATCAGACAATAGTGAGCATATTAGGGATGCGTGGAGTTGGAGGAGATCCACTTCACTGAAGGAACGAACACACACATTCAATATGTACCGTATGTGCTCGTACGCATGTATTACCCCGCACGCGCACACGCACACACACACACACACACACACACTGAAGAAACCACTCAAGCCGAAACCAAAGGCTTTGCTGATTATCATAAGAAAAGCTTAATGTCTGCTCATGCCTCCTTAGTGAGAAGATAGAATTATGAGCCATCCTGTGACTGAGAACAGACAGACCACTGTGTTTCTGCTACAAAGGCATTCATAAACGATGCCAGAACCAGCACAGAGGAGTGAGAAGGGCTTGCAGGACAGCACTGCGGTCGATAGGCTCAGGCAGACTGGTCAATAGTTTAATCTGAGAGAAATGAAGAGGATTTCTAAAGCTCTGTATAAAGCTTTCTTTGTCAGTTGAGGAAGATCAACACACTACAGTGTAAAAAATCCTGTGCAGCCTCCACTTTATATGTCAAACTGGAAATCCTATTTAATAATATCCTTGAGGTGACATTGCAAGAGAAGCCAAGGAAGGAAGACTTGAGGATGGGCAGGCAGGCCTACTGATTGCCTACTCCAGACGGAGGGTGTGCAGTAAATACAAAATCATTATCCAGCTAAATGGAAGCCCTACAGCAAAGCAGATGCACGCGTGTATTGATTAAGGTGCCACTATCTACTTCAGTGGGACAAAAAGACCAGTTTTAGTGTTTGAGCCATGTGTTCAAGGTCAGCAAAGCATATCCAACCATTGCTGCAATTTTTGTTTATATAGGTGCACAAACACAAACACACACACACACACACGCCTTGTCATCTGGGTGGGAAACAAACCCGACATGAACTGCAGCAGAGCGGTTCTGTGATTAAGCACATACTGTATCTGCGCTGTGCCAATTGCAGTAATGCTGAAAATGGTTCAGCAACTCGAGAGAGAAATATTTTTGCACTAGGAACAAAAATAACAAAAGAACAGGCACATTCCACTTCCAGGAAAGTGCTGCTTCTTTGGTGCTGGAGGTTTTCTTGTGCTGGTATAAATACTGAATGCAAAATTTAAAGAAATTTACAACACGCTGAACCAACACCTGACAACCAAAATGGTATGTAAATATGAATATGCAACAGCCACACACTCCTCAAGTATTTTAGCTACACGCATGATGCGAGCAACCCAAGGAAGGAGCCCACCCAGCAGTTTGTCTCCTTTTCATCCTCTCACCTAAGCACCAGATCATGCATGTCGTTAGCATCGACTAGCTTTAAGAGTTTACCACCTTTCCCGGTAGCCCTGCATGTGTCGGAGGTGCGATTCATCCTTCAGAGGTTACACAGCAGACGTCTCCACTGGGAGTTTTACTGAAACTTTGAGTAAAGCATCTGTGCTTTGCAGGCGTTCTGCATTCTGGGGAGCTCCTGCTTTGGATGACTCCCAGGATTTACTGCTACTTAAAATCTCAGAAGAAGAATTCTATCAGAGGTGAGTTCAGAGTGTCAGACTCCTTTTTCCAGGCAGCTTATGTGATCTATGTCACACACACAGGGTATGTTGTTGGAATGCGACATGGCCGAGGCACATGTGTGTTTTACTAACTGGCTCTAAGGGCTTTCACTCATTTGCCTGGTTTACAAATTGCAGATTGAAATAAAGTTTTTGAATCTTTAAAGGACTTTGAATGGATTTTTTTTTCTTCACATTTGTTGCAACACATTAACTCTTAAAATCAACCATTTCTTTCACGAGTCAGATGGTGCAGGTGGTAAGGACAGATGGAGAGGAACTGACAGGGATACCTCGTTCTGTCACAGCTCTGCTGAACGCTACTAATATTTAAGAAAGATGCTGAAATATGACTGCTAAATTTAACGTTAATCAAGCAAACTCAAGTTCAGTTTAAACTGTCATGGTGAGAGAAGAATCTCACAGTAACTCTTGGGTGAGGGTTATACAGACTAGTTTGATGATTTCCTAATTCTTGTGTTTATTTTAATACAGATGAATGCAAATTAATTCCCCAGTAATTGAATTTTTAAAAAGACTGGCCCATTCATATTAAAATTCTCTTTTCTCTTAGTTGTGGCCTAAAACCACTATTATGCAAACCTGACTGCACTTACACAGTTATTTCATTGTCATCAGGCAGTTTGCTAAACATCTATTCAATGTTTGAAACCAACTACTTTGTGCACAGAAACATTTTGCCACTCGGTTTCTGGTATGCAAACATACATGTGCACCGATTGCAATGCTAAAATAAAAAGTTCAAGATATAACATCCACCATGAAGTGTTAATCAACTGTGCAGCCACTGGCCCCTAATATACTGATGCAGGAGTACCAAATTACTCGTTATTGGATTTGCAGATGTTTACAGAATCTTCAACATTAAGTTTTTTTTATTACATAATGTACTTTTTATATTACTTGCTGAATGGGAAATAGGAGCACCAATTTATTCAAACATCCAAACATATATGGAAATACAGTATATCAGGCAAAAACAGAGTCTGTACAATTCTAACAAGCTTGAAAGTTAATATTTGTTATAACCACCTTTATTCTTCAGCACAGTCTGAACTATGTGAGGCAGCTTTCTTGTCATTTCTTTCAGCAGTCTTCAGGAACTGTTCTACGGGTTCTTGAAGGACATTCAAAGCTCTTCTTTGTTTGCTGGCTGCCTTTTGTTCCATTTTCTGTCGTGATGATCCCGCACTGCTTCCCTAATGATGAAGTCTGGGCTTTAGGGAGGCCAATCTATGACTGATGTTGTGTTGTGTGATGTTCTATACGGATATGATTTTTACTGCATTGGTGCGTGTTTGTAATCATTGTCATGCTGAAAAATAAAGCCATTACCAATCAGATGCTTTCCAGATGGTATTACGTGGTGGATCAAAATCTGATGGCGCTTTTCTGTGTTCATTATTCCATCAATTTTCAGAAGATCTCCAACACCACTGGCTGAAATGCAGCCACAAACCACCAGGAAGCCTCCACTGTGACTTACAGAAGACTCACCTCTCGCCTGACTTCTGTCTTACATACAGAGGACGATCTGAAGTAAAAATTTTAAATTTGAATTCATCGCTCCAACAGACCTGTTGCCACTGAGTTTTGATGCTGTTCTTGTGTAATCTGGCTTCTCTTTGTTTCCCTTCCTTACAAATGGTTTCTTGACAGCAGACCATTTCTTATGGTGATTCAGTGAACAGTAGATGGATCAGACTGACGGCCCAGATGCAACTCTCAGGTCCCACATCAGGTCTTTTGGCTTTTTTCTCCCTGCTTCTTAAGGTCATAACTTTCAGATACTGTCCACCTGCTGTGGATGGTTTCTTATGACTTCCACTTCATTTCATCTCCACTTTTCCACTTTCTGTTTTCCACTGTTTGACGAAACATGCTACATCTTTCCCATGGCTCAAACTGCTGAGCGGGGCTCAATGTTAATCTATAATTTTTTCCCCCTCTAGCCTTCATATTAAGAGACAAACACTTAAACATCATAAAGTGTTAATGCAACAAACAGCAGCAAAGCAACTGTTTTGGTTTCCTCCTTTGATGCTGGTTTGTCACGCTAGGAACGGGTGCCGTGACCGAAAGATCTAAAAGTCAACTTGTAAGTCCAGTGGAGTCAACAAAGATAACAGAGAGACTGCTTAAGGGCATCATACTATAACGATCGCAGCAGTTTGCATGTTCCCTACAGTATCTCCTCCTGTGGACCAATCTTGATGAAACACCGCCTAGCCCACAGTGAATGCAAATATCTGTATGGACTATAGAAATATTTTATATGAATCCCAAAATCGTATATAATTGTACACTTGACAGTTCAATTGAGCGACCTTGGCGACTTTACGAGCGGCTGCTGGTTATCGATCAAGATTTCAAATGAAGCCATCATAAAAAAAGCTTAAAGTCCAGAAAACGGCGCAGCAGCGCAAACGACAACAATGTGGAGA
This sequence comes from Apistogramma diplotaenia, assembly GCA_015052665.1. Taxonomy (NCBI): domain Eukaryota; kingdom Metazoa; phylum Chordata; class Actinopteri; order Cichliformes; family Cichlidae; genus Apistogramma; species Apistogramma diplotaenia. The sequence goes on from VOQJ01019430.1 coordinate 41,537, forward strand.
TAAGACGGCAACGTTTGGGTGAGCATCATCATGTCAGTAATGAAACGCTAGTAATTCATCATTAATTTATCATCAATGCGATGTACATTTACATTATTTTAATATATTCTTCATTTTACATATTGATATGTATGTATGTAAGAATCCCGTGCCATTGTGTAACAGAAGCTTAGCATTACATTGTAGCAATCGATGTTAATAAATACAATAAATAAATTAAATATAAATAAATCCATCCATCCCTCATTACCTCATACTGAGTAATCAATCCATTGGGCTCAACAGGCTCCTCCCACTTCAGGAAAATCATGTCATCCAGTGGGGTGAAGGTGAGCGACTCTGGTGCTATGCCTCCGGGAACTATGAGAAATTACAGTACAAACATTTGTCAGGGAAAGTGAAGTGCTAATCACACAGTGATCCTCTCCTGTCAATATCACAGAGTGAATGTCACTGTGGCCCAGAACAACGCGCCACACACAGCACTCTGACACATGGAGAGCAGCAGGCAGAAAATATCAGGAAAGGATTCAGTTATTTCATTAACTGCATAAATTATGCACCTACAACATAGACAAGAAAAGAGAAAATATTATAAAATATATATATATATATATTTTTTTAGCCGTCTCAGTCAAAGCTTGGATACACTGATGAACATGTGAACGCCTAAGCTCTCAGCTACAGACAGTTTTTGGGCCATTCAGTTGAAGTCTGAGTCCCAGTGGTCTGTGTGAGCTCTGTGCAGAGGAAGACTGTTATGTGAAATTCAGGCCCGAGGCTAAAGCCAGAGCCAAACAGCTGAGTTGACTGTTTTTTGAATTGGGTTAGTCGGGAGGGCAAATTTGCTTATCGGGACTTTTGAAAAAGATGGTTCTAATTGGCACATACTATATGCATTTATACATGTATTCATCTTTATCTAAATAGAAAAAAAAGTCTTAATTTCCTCACTTGTCTGCTCTTTATATTTATATATATATATATATATATATATATGCACACACATATACATTTACATATACAGTACCAGTCAAAAGTTTAGACCCGCTCACCCTGCTTTTGACTGGTGCTGCATATATCTGAAAAATCTTGTTTGTTTTGATTTTTTTTTCATGGCAGAATTGATTTCTCCTTTAGCCGCCATGCAGAAAATCTGCGAAGGCACACAGGAATAATAGGAGATAAGAAATGAGAACAAAATCCTATCTCACGATTGCTCAAGTCTCAGATATGTTTTCTCTTTTATGTTATTTCTATCTGAAAATGAAAAGGATCTTTTGTAATGCTGATTTGGGCTTAGTCCGACGGTCTAAAGATGGGAGGAGCCGGCAGAAGTTTGAAATCAGCACATATAAAGAAAAATGGACTGATAATGGATTTATGTATTTGGACCACTGATGGGAAAGTAGAATTGTGCCCTCTAAATGATAGGACAGTCTCCACATGGGAAGGCTGACGTTTACTGTGAGAATATTTAAATAATCTGACACCTTCATGTACATTTTAAATATCACTAAGAGCGAAGACCAGACTGCAGTGCAACATGTAAGGAAATGAACAGTCTTCACTGCATTTTTAAAGCAATAAAATGATGGACTGCCCACGTTTAGAGGGCACCACATATTGTTGTGACCATGAAGATACTTTGCAATGTGATAACTGGAGCGTGGAGTCTTTTTCTTTTGGAAAAAAGCAAAAAGGCCTGATGAATGAGGAGTGTCTTTGGCTGACAGCAGCTTTAAGATGTTCCACCTCAGTCTTATTAAAGCAGTCCAAAGCTGCAGTCCCACATTGCAGTTTTCTCACCTTCATCAAGGTTATAATGTTTTTGAAGAAAAGTGCTTCGGAAAGGTGCTGATTAGATCTTTATGGTAATCCTGGAGGCTCGGAGCTTTTGTTTTCCTGAAGCGTACTGTAATATGAAGCGAGGCGATTCTGTTATTTAGCCTCACTTCATTGATATAAATGAGGTGGAAAGGATAATAAACAGAAACACCTGTTTGTGGGAAACAATGAAGTTCAACAGCAATATAATAAAACTAAATCTGCTGCTATAAAACTGTTTCATTAAAATCATTAGAACTTTAATCAACATGGGATCAAATATTAAAGGTGTACCTGGCAGCTTTACCATTATTAGATCTAATAAGCTGGCAGTGAACCGCGCAGGTGGCAATTTCCCTTGAATGTTGAGCATTTTCCAGTAGTACTATTCAAGTTTAGTTTCTCTGATCTCTGTCTTCTACTATCTGTCTACTGTCTTTTATGTAATCTCCTCCTGGGACTTACTGTCCTCCTCCGTCTGAAAGGTGACCTCTCTGCCCTCTTTCTTCCCCTCTGGATTTGCCAGTGACAGACGGACATGGATGGCATGGTAGGGTGGCAGATCACGCAGCGTGAAGCGTGAGGCATTGTGCTCCACTGCGAGGCACTCGCGTACGGTGGTGTTGTGGCCTCCGCCTCCTCCCGCCATGGTGTAGCGGTAGCACAAGGACACTGAGTAGGTGTGGCAGCGTGTCAGGTTGAACGCCAAATTCTCCCACTGCAGGGACAACTGCCTGGGCTGGATATCTGTGGCAGCGAGTCCCCGTAATGCACGCATGGGCTCTGGGAGAGACAAAGGGAGATTGAAGAAAAAGAAATGACAAATGGGCAAAGCACAGGTAAGCTTGTTTTATTGTGAAATAGTGGATTTTTGACAGAACATCCAGCAAATGACAGCATTACTAACATAACGGGACTACCCAGGCAGTTTTCAAGCTGTTCCTCTTCTACATGCCGCCATACTGCCTTGCCACAATGTAGAGGTCAAATTGCTACCAGCACAACACGCCCACATTGCCGATGGCAGAACGGGAACTCGTGCCAATTGCGCTAATTAATCAGACAGGCTGCGGGTTGCCGTTGAAATCCCACTAGTCTCCCCGCCACAGAGCAAAGTGGCTATCCAGTGGTTTCACTCCTTTGCCCCGAGGTTTAATCCACATGCAGAAATGCAAGAGCATTCACTTCCGCCGGTCAGTTTTACTGCTGGGTCATCGCAGCGGCCTGTTCCATATTTTTAGAAGGCACCGAGTTAATTCTGGTCACTGGCGGGTTAACCCTGACTTTCTCCAACTCAGACTACAAGAACAACAGCTCTGTCTGTGATATTCCCCTTGAATTTATTTGCTCGCCGAAAGATACAGAGAGCCTCTATGCACAGAGGCACAGAGCAGCCAGTGTTCGGGAGGACGTCCGAAAATGAAGCGAGGCCAAGTTTAGCCAAGGACATCCTCTGTATCAATGGAGGTATTTATCAATGGCAATTATTAACACAATCAATGCCTTTTTGTCAAGCAATATGCTACATAATGTATTGTATGGCTTTATTCTTTTAATAGGGCATGATGAGTAATGGGCCAGGGAGGCAGGGAATGACAGCAAAGATATGGAGTACAGCAAGAGATCAGTGGAGTTTGAGGTTACTGGCCAAGGTCTTCATTCCCTCAATGACTTGCACACTCGGAGGGATTCTCACTGCAGCACAGATTAGTGCAGAGAACTTAAATAAAGCAGCTAATGCATCACTGAGCAGGGGCTAATGCATTAAGACAAGTATTATCTAAGAAAATGGATTTAAAAGGTGCTCTGTACTTGCACAAGGGCACATGGACACACGGACATTACGCACACACACACATCATATTGTTGTATCTATATCTCTACATAAATATATATTCCAGATCGTCTGAGGTACTTAGGTACAGCAGTGGAAATTTTATGACAGTTCCAATCTATGCTAAAGGCCTCTGCAATCACCAACTTTCTCTTTTAATTTACTATCTGGCATCTCAGGCTAGATGGAAATATGAACAGAGCATTGATCAGAACCTCATCCAGACTAATGCGACGGCAGATAAATGGGTGGGCACAGTAATCGCAGCGTAGTAGACTGCACCCAGTAAGAAATGTTAATGTTCCATTGTTCACTGTTCAGACTGAGGATTGTCTTAATGGTGCAGTTGACAGTCTGCACAGTCTGAGAGCTAAATAAAGAGAGGCATTTAACTGCTGAGTTGATGAAAGCACCACCAAAGCGGCCACAATGTGCTCATTATGGGTTTTCTCAAAGTGGACATTTGTGCCAGCCCCTTCCCCTTGCCTCGTCTTATTTGTGTGTATGCCACGAGGCACCCGTTCTCTGGCACCCCGTGGCATGAAAACTGCAGCCGTCCCAACATGGACGAAAGCCCACAGCACCACGCTGATCCATGGAGATTGGACGTTAGAGAAGATGTGATTGGTTCTGGTTTATTACTTCCCCTAAAACTGTGGCATGGGACAGCAGCAGTATAGAGTAGCGCTATCTTAGATTGGGCGGTTGACTGTCAGATGGGAAATTTATACAGACACGCACATATAGCCTGCTACATAGAACTCCAAATATGCACATATAGGGAATTCTGCCTCTGAATGGAAGTCATGATAAATGACATGCCAAGAAAGGCGAAGCACTTGTGTTCCTAATGTGCCTAATTTTAGCCGGGCTCCAGTGTTGGCTCTCTTTAACAGACCAAAAGCATCACGGGCAGGGGCTTTCCAGAAGGTTCAGTGACCCAGCAGCAGGTGGAAGCCCATTAACATAGTTTGGGGACCAC
>VOQJ01019431.1:0-19109 GCA_015052665.1 Apistogramma diplotaenia
CAAGAAGAAGAACTTACGTATACGGCACATTGAGCGCTGAAGCTACGCTAACATAGCCGCCGTATTAAATGTAGCAAAAACGGCAAACTTAACACAACAGAGCTGCTGCACTCCGGTGCTGCGTGGCGTTGTTCAAACGGTTTTACAGTCAAACTGGATCACCTGGGCGCCTGGGTGGCTTAGTGGAGAAGCCGGCAACCATGCATGCCGCGTTGTGGCGTGGGCGGCGCAGGTTCGATTCCCGGCCTGTCGCCAATTTGCCTGCATGTCTTTCCCCATATCTCTCCCCCCATTTCCTGTCCTCAGAACTGTCAATAAAGCTGCTATGGCCAAAAAAATCTTTAAAAAAAAAAAACGAATGCATGAAAACACTTCTTGTAAAATTGTTCTGTTGGCCTTGTATCTGGACTTCCACGGGTGCGATCCACCTGGCCGCATGTTTGTTTGTTCGCTGTGCAAGTTAGTGTCTTTCAATAAATATGGAAGGAAATTGAGTAAATAAAATAGCAGAAATAAATCCACCCAGGCAAAGACTGACTGGGAAAAAAAAATACTATTTGTCCTTCAGCCACGATCCAGCCACTGCATTTACAGATGTGCTACTTAGTCCATCCTTACTGCTCGTGTCTTTGAGCTGGATCCTGGCAGCATCATATCAGGACGTCGTCATCATTAAAGGCTTTTCCTCCTCGCGTTTGTTCAGCAGGTTTGAGAGCATATATGACGAAAAGGAGAAAAATTCCACGGCGTAGCTCAGCTCAAACAGCTCCAGGTTGATACTCAGCATCCATTCAAAGACCGCAGACACGTGAACATAGAAGTACTCAGTCTGGGCAAAAAGAACAGTATCTGAAGGTTTTTGAGTTAAGGGCGTGCCACTGGTGAATGGACAGCTTAAATATTTCCTTGGCAAACAAACTGAGCTTCATTTAGGCAAAATAAGTGACTGAAATGAGAAATGAACCATGTCAAAAAATTTGACTAACTTCCCCAGCCATTGCAGATTGATTTTAGCAACTACAATAAACATAAGAAACCCTTATAAGTATAAAACAAGTGACCCAAAAATTGGCAGTTTCTTCTATAGCAAAGTGCTCTGCAGAAAGAAAAACTATAGATCTACAAGTGTGAGGAGAAATGTGAAGTTAAAATGAAAAGTAAAGGAAAGCCACAGTTAATGATTGACTAAAAATGGCATTAATGTCCTGTGGCCAGTCCTACTTGGTAAACAGATCGGCTGACCGGATCCAAACATGCCACAGTGCTGAATATCGACTCAGGCATTAAAGCTTACAGCTGAAATGTTTAGCTTAAAGTCACACCAAATTAACCCTTACAAAGTTTACTACAGTATTAACCTGCACGCTTAACTAGCCCGAAGCTTTATGAACATGACTTATGCAACAATAACAGCAACAAAAGTTTAGCTCCAAGATTTCTGAAAGGATACAGATGATGGTGAGAAATGCTTGAATCACAGTGGAGGTGATTCTCAGCGGGTAGAGAAACTTCTCGTATCCAGAGAGCACATACTTCCCCGTGAGTGCAGTGAGCAGTGCCGTGTAGAAACAGATGCACATGAAACTGATGGCAGCCCCGAGGTAGTGAAGGAGTGACACGTGAACAGGCTGTGGAGGGCAGTCACCATCAAATCCAGCAGCAAGTCAAGTCAAAGTTTATTTCTATAGCACATTTTAAACAGCCTCAGCTGACCAAAGTGCTGTACAGGTTATACAAAATATATGCTATCCATGACAGTCACTAAAATAATATATATAATAATAAATATACACTAAAAAGACAGATGAGGAATACTGGTCCTAAATGGACAGGGAAACTCCTATCTGACAAATATGCCGGGACCCATTTAAGGCCTGTACCTTTAATATCCACACACAATTCATGGCGTGACAGTGTCAAAAGAGGTATCAAAAGCATCAGAAGATTAATGGGTAAATCCGGGAATTGATTGTTATGAAGATTGTGAAAGGTGTTGGTCCGTGGGTGCGAACCATCAAGCAACGAAGAGTGAAAAATGGGATGTCGCCTAACAGGACGTTACCGAACAGGTTTATGATTGGGAAGAGTTTCCAAGTATTTAGGTGGTAAATGTCAGTAGCCCCAACTGTTTAAAAGATAATCCTTTTCATTCCTGTTTCATGCGCTGTTTTTCTAGAATAGTTTTGTCAGTACATGTAAGTCCATAATTACAGATTATGCATCTGCTTATGATATGATTGCTTTAATACACTCTACACTTTGCCCCAGATATACTTGGAACTTGGTGTGTAAAATGTGTAAAATCAGACTGCACAGGCACCCACCTTTGTTTTTGCTGTTTTAGCACAAGTGCAAACAGAAGCTGTTCAGCTTTGTGATATACTGAAGTTCTCATTCAGACCTGCAACATTTTAATCCTGCCGAAGCATAGCCATCGTAGGATGTGCACTTACATTACAGTTTCCAGCTGCGAATGCTCCCATGGCTGCGATCACGCCGAAGATCAGTGCAAACTTGCTCATCATGGACTGACTCGAGTGTCTCTCCAAAATATGGGCATGGTGGAATATACAGAACAGTAGAACTATAAAAAGAGATCACAATGGGTATGACACACATCACTTAGATGTATTTAGACTCTCCTCCAACAGTAAAGGAACAGTGAGGCCAATCCCTTTATTTTTGCTGTAGGCTGAAAATATTTAGGTTTGATATAAAAAAAATCAGTATGAGACAGAAGATCAACATCTCAGCTTTTAATTCCAGGGAGGTGCACCTGGTTCTGACACATGGCACCTTTTGACTTTTGTGAGCAAAATTATTGGAACATGTGACTGACGGGTGTTTTTCTGCCCAGGTGTGTCTATGGGTGGAAGACAAGATGGAAAGTTAATCAGAGCCATTTCACAACCATCAGTCATAGCCAGGTAAAATGTTTCGATGTCCCGAAGAAGAAAATCATCACTGGTGTACTAAGTAACAGATGTAGAACAGGTGCACCAAGGAAAACAACAGCAGCTGATGACAGAACCTTTGTAGAGTAAGTACCGTAAAGAAAGACCCCAAGACAACGTCAGCAACAGCCTCCAGAGGGCAGGGGTGACGATATCACAACATACTGCTTGCAGAAGACTTCATGAACAAGTGCAGATGTTTCATCAGAAGATGTAAACCACTAATTAGTAAGAAGAATAGGAACGCCAGGCTGGAATTTGCCAAGAAGCTCAGAGACAAGCCTCAGAAATTCTGGGGCAAAGTTTTATGGACTGATGAGACAAAGATGAACCATTACCAAGGTGATGGAAAGGCTAAAGTTAGGAGAAAAAAAATGATCTGCTTATGATCCCAAACATACGAGCTCATCTATGAAACGCAGTGGATGTAATGTCACAGCCTGGGCTTGCACAAGATTAATGAGTCGGGGACGGACTCATTAATGTTCACTGACATTGTCATTGACATTGTCATGCATCATAGCAGCAGTACAATGAACTCAGAACTCTACAGAAACATTTAGTTTGTCAATTTAAAGAAAGATGCAACCAAACTGATTCTTCATCATGCAGGAAGAGAATGGCCCAGAACAGAAGAACTGAAGAGGCGGTGGTGAAGGTCTGGAAAAGCATCACAAAAGAAGAATGCAAAAATGTAGTGATGTCAGTAAGTCACAGGCTTGGTGCAGCTATTGAAAGCAAAGGATCTGCAAATAATATTGAGTCTCCTTCATTTCAAGCTATTTTAAGTTTATCTACTCCAGTATTTTTGCTCATAAGAAAATTTGGTGGGTTCAGACAAAAGATGCTATCTTGTGAACTGTGTATCAGATCCAGATGTAAATACCTGGAAATGAAAGCTGAAATGTTGATCTTTTGTCTCATGCTGATTTTTTTATATCAAACCCAAATGTTTTCAGTCTACAGCAAAAAAAAAAAAAGGACCAGCCTCACCATTCCAATACCTTGGGAGAGGATTGTGTAATGCTTTGGGCATTTAGCAGCTAAACTCACACATAAAGGCTCCAGCGTTGATTGTGGCTGTAAAAAGTGAATTTTCTGGCGGAAAGGTTCCACTTGAGCTGAAATCACATATTTGTTCAGTTCATTCGATCTCAGCAATTCATTCCCAGGAACAATTAAAGGGTTTATTTCATTTAGTTTGCTTGTTTTTACCTTATAGTAGGAACCCAGCAGCATCCTTCACCAGTCTGATTCTCTCTACAGTAGTTGCCGTTTCCCCTGAGAACAAATTATTGGCATTTTAGAGGATCGATTATTAAATAATTAAAGGGTCATAGCTCAAACAAAATACTGATGACTTAAAAACTCACCAGTCAGTGAGGGAGCACACATGATTGTTGGAGAAGGCTAGCCCATAACTGGAATATAAAAGAAAAAGGACTGTATCAGGATGAACTCAATATTATTTTCAATAAATTGCACATTCTATATCTCTATTAAGCATATGCCATAACTGCCCAGTATTAATTAGTGCTTTTATTGTATTGCTTTGCTGTGCCTTCATAATGGTACAATGCACGCTGGTTCATCACAAACATTTCTGAAAGGGAAAAGGAAATGCCCAACTATGATCCAAATGATGATGCTGGAATAGAAGATTTTTGTTGACTATTCACAATGGAATCTGTCATAAATGTGTCTCATGTAAGGCATTCAGTGAGACACAAAGTTACAATGGATAACAAAACAAATAAGGGAAGCGTCACGGCAAATGAACATCAATGCCGTGCACGATTACGGGGGTTGGCGTGACTCAATCGCTGAAGCAGTTTGTTAAACAATGTTTGCTTTTCTCAACTTCATGAGACACAGGGTTCACACCCCAAAGCAGACAAAACTAGCCAAGTCACATATTTCACGCTCAGAGTTGCAGTTTCATACTGTGGGTTAGCAGGAGAGCCCACTCATACCTTTACACTCAAAAGCTGCCCTGACGTCGACTACTGTTTCCACAGACGATGTACAGATTAAAGAGTACAATAAAAGATTGATGCCATCTCTTTACTTCCTCGTCATGGCCCAATGTTATCAGTATTTCAGAAATCCCACTCACTTTGGGAGCATGCAGTTCACATACTAAGCTTATTTATCAAGTAAGAGGAGTGACATTAACAGAGATGAATAATTTCTATTTACGAGCTTAACGTAGACTGGGCATTTTTATGACAGATTAAAAACTATATCTGCAAAAAAGTTCCCCTAGCTTTGCAAGGGTGGGCGTAATGACAACGAAAGAAACTTTGAATTTGCGGTAAACTTACACACTCCACGTTCCAATGAAGGACACCAGTGAAAGAGAAATAGGGAAAATAATCCAGAGCCCCATGTCTCAACGGTGATGAAGACAAGCAATAAAGGGAAGGATTCCTCAAGTCCAGCTGTCCTAAAAATACTCAGTGTCAGGCCTCTTCAGGGGTCTATAGAAACCTCAGCATCAAATCTACAATCAGTGCTAGAACAAAGAAAAAAAAGTCCTGACTCTTCAGTTAACTGTACAAGTCCTCTGAGTGGACAGTAACACTGCTGTAGCTGGTTTAGTCTTCCTCCATCCAGAGGACTACTCTGCTTTTAAGGCAGCCTATCTCTGCCACTCCTTCAGGGCACCACCTTGTTATGTGAGAACAAATATTAAGAAATGTCAGGTTGGTCTTGTCACATTGTTGATTTTATTTCAAGTGGACTCAGTTTTATGTTCTATTTACAGACAGTCAGTCAATGTTGTGTTTGATATCAATTATCAACTCAAACAGTAACTGTTTGTGGATGTTCATAGATTTGGATTTTTCTTCAGAAAAATAAGACACTGAAGAAGTGGTAGGATTATTACATAAGACGTGAATACTTTAAGCCCCACAGTTTGTTTTACTGGTCAGATACTGATTGCAAGTTACCAAGTACATTAATTTATATGTATTTCAGGTACTTTATATGAGTATTTCTATTTCATACTGCCTAACAATTATCTTCCACGACATTTTGGAGGGAAACATTCAATATTTTCAGCGTTTTCTACATTCTCTACATATACTGTACAAAAATATTGAGCCACACCTCATTTCTTTACACTTTGCTTCCAATAAGCCAGACTTTTTCAGCCTTTCTGAAGGTCTTTCAAAGATTTTCTTTAAACTTTGGTGACTTTTTTAAAACTCATTTTCAATCCAGTCAATTTTCAGAGGAGTTTTTTGTTTGTTGGTTTGTTTGTTTGCTGACTTGGCAGCGACCTATCACTTATTCAAGCACAAAAAGACTCTAAACTCAAGGGATGAACCAGTGTTGTGTCTACACATAACAGGCAACTTAGCAAAGACCAAAATTTAAACTTTGTTTCTAGCAGCCTGTCACAAAAACACACCATTTGTTCCCATTTCTTTGGTTGAATCTATGAAAAATGCCAGAGATAACACAGTTTGACAGGCATAAAATAGTATTTCTGCACAAAAGTGATTTCTAAAAAAGCTATTATCCAAAAACCTGGCATATCTCAGTTTGGTGTGCAGTCTGTCCTTAGAACAAAAGAAGTGGTAGGCCTAAAAAAAACTATCTAAAGCAGATAAACAGTCTGGAAATCATGTCCTTAAAAAATAGAAAAAATATCCAGCAAAGACCTGAAACAGGAACTGAGAGATGCATCTGGCCCCCTCACTTCACCCGCATTTCACTGAAGCCTCATCAGAAATGGTCTCAGTGGGAGGGCGGCTGTCGAGAAGCCATTCTTAAGGAAAGGAAGCTGGAAAAAAAAGGCTGAGGTGTGCCATATTACACAAGTACATATTACAGTACCAACTGGTCTTATGGAGTGATTATTCCAAATTTTTCCAAGGTTTTTGTTTCAAATCATTGCCACTATGTACAGAGGAGGTCGGGAGAGAGGAACAACAGTGACAGCTCAGTTAAAGAATACATGAAACACAATCAGTCATGGATTGGCCTCCCCAGAGCCAAATTATTGAAGCCGTGTAGGATCGTCTTGACTGAGAACAGAACAAAAGGCAGTCAACAGCCAAAGAAAAGCTTTGAATGTCCCACAGAGCCCAGAGAACTATTCCTGAAAACTGCTTAAAGAAATGACTAAACATCTGCATAAGAGAGTTCAGGCTGTGCAGGCAGCTTGAAAGTCAATATCAAATATTGACTTTCAAGCTTGTTAGAAATGTACAAACTCTCTTTCTGTCTAATTTACTGCATATATGTTTGCACATGTTTTAGTAAACTGCAAAAATAAAGATATGAGGGGACTTTTACAGTACACATTTATTCAGCAACTGTAATTACAAGTTACTTTGTGGATAAAGCTCGGATATGTGTGTGAAACATGATGCAGTTGAATTTCAGTTGCAAGTCTTTAAGTACTGTGTCTGGAGGTTTTCACCCCCTGTGTGCCGAAGAAAAAGACATGGCGAGTGTGTGTGGCGTCTGTCTGCCACATGGGGTCCTCATTTTCAAAACAAACAAAATGGCGGCGCGCATGAGATGGGGTCTTCAGCAGCTTTTGCGGGCAAAAAATACGGCTCACTTTAGGTTTGAACTGCCCCACCTTTGATACATTGTACTGCAATACCTATATGACAAGTTTGTGTAAAGTATAAACTTTTATTTCGCTGCGTCTGTAGTTCATAGCCATGTAGCTTTTAGCCAGCTACTTAGCTAGCTAGCAAAATAAAGACGAAGCTGTGCCTTGCCGGGCTAACTCCATCCACCTGGATATGGTTGGAAATCATTTTCACTTTAAATTGGCTTTCATTTCACGTGTGAAATCGCGAGGTTGCTCGCACACAGCGGCTTGTTAACGCGGATAATAAAACTTCATCGTCAGTGAAGACGTTAGGCCCGTCACAGCCTTTACTAAAAACGTTGAGCTAACACACAACTTTCATACATTTTAAGTGTCTTTAACCTGTCCATGTTAAACCGTGCCTCCCTAAATAAATGAGTTGAAATCACTGGATGAGAGATATGATTTAATGTTCGTGCTTTAAGGTTTCCAAACCAGACCAAAAGTTCATACAACTCACTTTCCACGAGTCAGAGCTTCAGAGGAGTCAGGCCTCACCCCTGGATAGGAGCCACACATTTCACAAGTGAGAAACTATTTTAAAAGTTTGGAAGCTTTACATACGTTCACTGTCTTATGGTATTTCCTGTTGGTTTTATGATGTCTTTCAGTAAGACACCTGGCCATCCAGACTCAAGACACACCGAACCCAAAAAGCTTAAAGTTTATTCCTGGTAAACCCGTCCTGGGAAGTGGAACACTTGACTTTCCTTCTCCAAGTTCAGCTGGATGTTCTTCTTTAGCCAGGTTGTGTATCAGATTTAATAATGTACCTCAAAGATATGTAAAGGGAGAATTTTGAGTGTTTACAAGCCTTGGGAGGCACATATTATAAGTTTAGACAAGAAGAATGTACTGTATGCTCACTTCATTGGGTACACCTTGCTAGTACTTGGTCAGACCCCCTTTTGCCTTAATTCAAGGTGCAAGGTGCTGCACGGTTGTTGATGTTGACATTATTGCACCGCACTGTTGCTGCAGAGTTGTTGGCTGCACATCCATGATGTGCATCTCCTGCTTCACCACTCTATTGCTCTATTGAAGTGAGATCTGGTGACTGTAGAGGCCTTTTTGAGTACAGTGAACTCATTGTCATGTTCAAGTCATGTACAAATCAGTTTGAGATGATTTGACCTTTGTGACATGACATGTTATTTATTTAGCTTTTATAAACAAAAACACACATTCTGTATAGGCAAGTTTGAGTGTAAAGATATCGCTTTTATGACCATTGTGTCTTCAGCTCCTGATCGTGCAGTTGATGTCCTGGATGTACACTTTGAAAATGACATTCTGGTCCTCAGTAGATTCATGAGGAGAGACACTGACTTCCTTGGAGCATTGTCAGGATGTTTTTTTCTCTCTCTTTGCCAATACATTTAATCTAATCTTGAGTCCAAAAGGACTTCATTCTCCCATGATGCTTTTTATTTCTTACTGAAGATTATAATGTGTTTCTCTCAGGGACCTCTTTGAAATTGAAGGAGTACAGAGTGTGTTCTTTGGGCCTGACTTCATTACTGTCACTAAAGTAAGTATTTAATGTACTCTTAGAGTTGTCTTTGTGGTTAATAATAATAATGCGTTAGTCTTATATAGCGCTTTATTTCTCTACCACAGAGCTTAAAGCGCTTACAATTTCATGCATTATTCATTCCTCCACAATCCTACTTGGTGGTGGTGAGCTACTAATGTAGCTGCCCTGGGGCAGTCTGACAGAGGCGTGGCTGCCAGTTTGCATTTAACATAATACATAAGATGTTTGTTTTCCTAACAGACTGATGAGGATGTTGAGTGGACGGACATTAAGCGTCATGCTTTGGAGGTTATTGCCAAGTTCTTTGAGAGCGGTGATCCAGTAACAACAGGAGCTGTGCACCATGAAAGCAGTGAGACTGAAATATGGCAACATGCAACTGGCTTTAAAATGCGTAAATGGTTTAATATTTTTACATTTCCTTTATTGCAGGTCATTCTGAAGATGATGATGAAATTGTGTCTATGATAAAAGAGCTACTGGACACCAGAATCAGGTACAAATTCACTGCATTATACATTATTATATGTTCCTTCATTTCTTCTCTCACATTCACAAAAAGGATGTTATCGGTGTGGTGAAAGATAGTTGTGCTGAGATCATGGTGTTAATCTCTCTGTCCTGTTCTGTACCAACTGATATGGTCCCTCTTAATCACAAGACCCACAGTGCAGGAGGATGGAGGTGACGTCATCTTCAAGGGTTTTGAGAACGGAGTAGTCAAGCTGAAGCTGGTTGGTTCCTGCACAGGCTGTCCCAGTTCTACAGTCACACTGAAAAATGGCATCCAGAACATGATGCAGTTTTATATCCCTGAAGTGGACAAAGTGGAACAGGTGATTATCAAGATAAATATTCTGGGATTCACTATTTTTGCATGAGAACAGTTTTTTTTGTTTGTGTGTGTGTGTGTGTGTGTGAGAGACACGGAGAGTTTAATAGATCTGCTTTAAGTATAAGAAATGAAACTGACGTTGATCATGTTTGTTGTTGTTTTGATCTCAGTTCATTTTTCAGCTTTGGGAACGCCATCTGTTTATACACCACTGAAAGTGCCTACAGAGGACGTGTGAACATTAAAACTAGACTATTTTTATTCTTTTCTTATTATTATTACAGTAACAGAAGATAGTAGCGTGGTCTGATGAATTGTGTTTTTCTTTAAGTCAGGTGAACAGCTTGATGCCACCAGGATACACTCAGTGGAGAAGGCCAACTAGTGGAGCCATTGTGATTAGGAGATGTTTTTGAGAAACCATGGGTCCATGTGGATGTTACTTTCATGTGCTCAGTTATAGCAGTGGCACAGTATTCCCTAATAGTTCCTGTATCTGTCAGCAGCATGACGTGTCCTGTTACACTGTAAAACTTGCTCAGGAAAGCTCTCATGTCAGCTTCTTAAGCAAATGCTTTAAAATAAAGTCGGATCTACTGAGCTTAAATGATGTCCTGTGCTGAGCAGGGGGTATAAACTTTGGAGCTGATTGGTTTTCCATGCTCTTATGTTGAGTTGAATTTTTTTGTGGCATTTGAAAGCCTGGTAAAAAAAAATGGTAGTATTGATTTTTATATAAAAATAAAAATTTGTCACTTCTCCTGTTTTCTAGGTGGAAGACGAAGTGGATAAAATCAGTGCACGGGTTTTCTCAGAAGTGGAGCGCAAGTTACAAGAAGACAAAGTTCCTCAGCCAACACACACGTAAACTTAGTTAAAAATGCAGCAATGCATTATTTCCACACATTTCCATTTTAAATCATAATACTGAAGACAAAAAAATTTACACAGTAAACTTATGAGTTCTGTACCTGTTGCCAGAGGTCATTAACTGTTTGCCTGTTTACAGAAGATTCCATTTGTTTCTGTCTAGGCAAAATAATCTGCTCTGATCACTGTAAATGATGTTATTTATTATAAATACTGTATATTTTGAAAGATTGTTTAGTTAAGATGGAGATTTTGTGAAAATGTGTGACATCGGTTAATTTTGTGTAGCGTGACTTTTTGATCAATTTGATCTATTCTACTGGCAGCTGCCACATACATGAAAAATAATCCACCAGATTTTTCTTTTTAATGCATCATTTATAAGTGAAATGAATTTATATTGATGCAGTTATTCATTGAACTGAAGTAGGATAACTGTTTATCCTGAATATGTGTGCTGTAATCTTGAGAGTTAATGCATTACATTAAAGTTCAGTATTTGAAATCAGTTGTTTGTTGCTGATCTTAGTTTGCTGCTGTAATGTCCTGCTGAGAAAAAAAAATTAGTTACTCAGTTAGAAAATTACGTTTATTTCGATAGCATCATTCAGAAAAGCACAAAAGTGTTTTAATGCCACATGGGGATGGAAAATAGCATAAGTCTTTCTATCTCAGTTAGTCAGGTCAAGTAGTTTTTATTGTCAATACTGCATATGTACAAGACATACATAGAACTGAAATTACGTTACTCTCCTACACAAGTTACTGCTAAAACGAAGCTATAAGTGCAACTAAATAAGATTCTAAATAATCTAGAGAAAAATAATATAAAATTTAAAAATGAAACAACTGTACGGAACATCAAGAACAGATATAGATATACGTAGAACAAGAGACACCAGACAATAGTGCAAAAAGGAGTGAGTATGTCAGTTAAATATGAGAGTAGTGCAAAATACTGAGGTAGAGAAAATAGCTTTAGGCTGGTAAAGTAAAGTGACTGGGTGCATATGGATTTAAAATGTCACAGTTATGGGGGAAATTACAGTGGGTGTGACAATACAGGTAAGAGGTGAGAGTGCAGATCAGTTCTTGAAAAGTTCCAGTATATAATGATTGAAGAGGGGAGGGGTCTGGATGCTGGGGCAGAGGGTGAGGGAGTACAGATCAGCATCCTCTGTGTGCTTTGGGGGGGGGCTGTAGTAGGGAGAGCAGGAAGGGAGTTCAGCATCCTGACAGCCTGGTGGATGGAGCTGTCCCTCAATCTGCTGGTCTTAGCCCCCAGACTCCGCAGTCTCCTCCCTGACGGCAGCAGACTGAAGAAGCTGTTTAGTGGATGTGTGGGGTACCAACAGAGATAGGCAGAAAGTTTGACAAGACAAGCTTAAAATGTGGTTTGGGATTTTGGGATCGAAACATCCTAAAACATGTTCACACTATGATGTCCAAAGTCAATGTTAGTTTTACTTCAAGAGTACCAGACAGTGATTTATATTTAGTGTGGTGGTTTACACATTGGCCTACCAAGCAGAAGATCCCTGGCTCAATTCTGGGAGGAGACTTCAATCCTTTGAAGTTTGTAAGGAAAGGGTACCAGTGTAAAAAATAAATAAAATCTGCTATTTCAAATATATGGAGCTTTATTTAATCTAGGGGTTGGAACTCAACCATGGAGTGATGATAACAGAGATGATCAACTGTGGTGACTTTGAAAGAAAGCAGCTTAAAGAAACAATTTTATTTTATATATATATTATTATTATTTATGTTTTAATGTTTTATTGTTATATATTATTTACGTATTATTTTCTTAGAATTCATGATATGGTAAACTTTATAGTAATTCCCAAATGTGGTATAAATAAAGTAGGTATTATCTTAATTCGCCCAGTTGTTCCATTTGAATCTTGGCTTGAGCGTGACCTAACCTTTGCAGATCTGTACTAACAGGTTATTTTTTCTTCTTCCTGCATCAAGTGAGAGCGTGCTCCACTGACTCTTATGACAAGGACTGCAACAGCCATATCCTCATGATGACAAGTAAATATTTGAACTACTTTGGCTGCCTGCAAGATCCGGAGCGTGTATCGAGATTTCCCTTCTGCGCATGCGCATTTTTTAATCCGTAATCGGCCGGTGCAGGGAGACAACGGTAAGCACTGTTGACAGCGTTTTAATCAAACCTCTTTTACGTTAGTAATTATAACTATTTAACGTAAATGTAACGTGCAGTCTTAAATTGCACGAAAGAGAGATGTTGCCATCAGTGGCTGCGTACTTTTACTTTTAAAACACTGAGTATGCACTGCAAGAATCAGTGGGTTTAATTCAGGCCTCGCTTTCGACAACAAATCTAGCACGAGGCTAATCTGGCAACAAAGCTAACGGTGTGAAAATGCTACGTATTAGCTCGGTATGTGTTGCTACCGTGTATGTTGTGCAGTGGCCGTCTTGCATTTTGATATAATTGTAGCTAAAATGGGAGATATTTGAAAGGTGCTGACGAAGCCACATTAACGTAGCTTCAATATGCTCGAGTCAGCTTGTTGTTAACCACAACAATGACAGCATTAGCTCGCTAGACAAATGTAAACGTTAACTAGCCTAGCTGCTCACGCTAGCATACTCTCAGTGAGTGGCTAACGTTAGCTGGGCAGCTTTTGAGCCCATTATGGTTGCTGTGTCAGCATATGCTAACCTGCAGAGCTCCTGGGGGAGCACAGAATCTTTTTTCTCACAAAATCATCAGTACAGCTTTATTTATTTACCGTTTGATTTTTCTTGTTTATTTCTTTTTTTTTAAAACATGCTTTAAATGTAAAGGTGATCCTGGTTAGTGGATTTATATGGTCCACAGCATCACCTTATGCGCTGTGAATGAGCTTCTGATAACTGTCACATGTGGATACAAGTTAGTTTATTTGAGAGAGTAAGTTCGTTTATAAAGTTTAAATGCTACACTGGACATGGTTTTAGTCTTCATTTGTTGTTCTTTGCAACCACTTTTTGGCCGTGCAATATGTAACCTGCATTGCAAAGTAAGAGCAGTAAAAAGCAGTCCAGATTTTAAACCTTGAATTTTATGCACTTTTGGATTATGATGCATGCATGTTCCACTACAGGTAACACCCACTCTTGAACTTAGTGTTTCTCACACAAACACCCGCTCATACCTTGATGGACTTTTAGGGAGTAGTTTCTGGGGTTCATTAAAATGAAGATGCTACTATGCATCCATCTTCGTCACCTTATTCTTTTTACGGTCACAGTGGGTGGGTAAGACAGGGCAAGAGGCAGGGTAAACCCTGGACAGGTCCCCAGCCAGTTGCAGGGCTAACACAGAGACAGATAACCGTTCACACTCACATTCACACTTATGGGCAATTCAAAATTACCAGTAAACCTAACCCTACCAACTGCATATCTTTGGATCATGGGAGGAAACTGGAGTACCCGGAGAAAACCAATGCAAACATGGGGAAAACACATACAGGTTGGCTCTGACCAAGGTGGATTCAAACCCAGACCTTCTTGCTATGAAACAACAGTGCCACCGTGCTGCTCATTGATCCTGATTTTTTTTTGTTTTGTTTATGTTTTTAAGTGACAGCATTGGCCTAGAGGAAAAAAAGACTGCCTTTAACCTGAATGAGTCATGGCCCAATTCGGGGGACAGAAAAATCCGCCCTGGGCGACTCAGTTTGCTGCCACAGCAGTGTCCCAACCAGGCCACACAGGACAGTCTCTGGACCTCAACAGCCTGCACTGTGAGTATAGCAAATCAGATAAACTTTCATGCCCCCTTACCCATCACCTCATTTAATTAATTTTTTTACAAAAAAATTAATTAATTTTGCATTTTTCCCCCCTCTGTAGCTCTTGGAGTGCAGCAGCCATCTCTTCTGGGAGCATCTCCCGCTGTTTATTCTCAGCAGTCAGCCTTGGCAGCAGCTTCTCTCAGCAACCAATCTGCTGCAAACTATCAGCTTTCTCAGCAAACTGCTGCTTTGCAGCAGCAAGCTGCAGCAGCTGCTGCAGCAGCACTACAACAGGTTAGTCACAGTAAAGTAATGCCAAGTACATAAAGCTATCTGTGCATCTTTTTCCTTTGACACTCTTTGATCAGCTACTGTTTCTGGCTTTTTTTTCTTTCAATGTCAATAGTCTCAAATCAATACAGCGCTTCAGCAGTATCAGCAGCAGCAACAGCAACAACAGCAGCAACAACAGCAACAGCAGCAGCCTCCCCAACAGCCCCCTCAGCAGCAGCTGTATAATGTACCTCATCAGGTATTTTACTGCTCTTGATTTTTCACACTTCATTTTCTTACCTTGGAAAAAATATATTTTTTGGTTTTCTCTTATTGGCTTTGTGCTTTAAATGTAGATTTCTCTGATAGTTTTGAATAACAAAACATCACACTGTGACATATTACAGAAGATAGAAAGGTTGTTTAGAAAATGAGCACAGGTTGGTTCAGTGTTAGGTTTTTGTACGTTTGAACTCTTCTAGTTTAAAATAAGTCACTACTGGTATTTTTTTCAGCAGTTTTGTTTTCAAGCATTATTTTTTCATATTTGTTAGCCACTTTGCTGCATTCTCCCAAGAAAGACTTTGTGAATATGCTCCACGGGTAATTTGAGAGTTCTGCACAGTGTGTTTCCATGTTAAACCAGGTCAATCATATTATTTATGTTGGCAGAATCTGTTAGTGAGCAAACAGCCGTTGAGTGCGTTATGACAACATAAGACATTCTTTTGCATTGGGTGTAAAATTTGTTTAATTTTGCCAAATGTTAAATTTTGATTTTTTTCTTTGTTTTTTTTTGTTACTCCAGCTTCCGCAGCCTCAGCAGGCACTCATTTCTCAGGTAATGTGTCTGCAAAAACATGCCCCCACAAACTGAAGATGTAACACATACAAGATCACTCCTGTCTGTTTACACCTTAGCTGGAGGTTTTACTTGGTTGTGGACACAGACAAAGGCAGCTGCTGTTATGCTGTAATATTTTTTTCTAATTCCTCAGTATTCTTTGCAGACGTTTGCATAGAGCATATCAAACTAAAATTCGGGTCAAATTCTTTTGTAGCTGATCATATCCAAGCACATCGCCTTATGTACTTTTTTAGGTTCCTTTTCTGTCTTTGTGTTTAATAAATTTAGAGGAGAAATAGTGACGAAGCAGCTCCCTTTGCTTTTTTGGAGTGATCATGGTGCTTATTGTTTTTAGGCATGCCACCAACATATGATTACAGTGTTTTTATCCTGTTTTCTTTTCCCAACCTTCAGCCCCCTGTCGCCTTGCCCACGAGCTTAAGCCTGTCTAACCCCCAGCAGACGGCCCAAATTACCGTGTCATACCCAACACCTCGTTCAAGTCACCAACAGCAGACACAACCTCAGAAGCAGCGAGTCTTCACCGGTGTCGTCAATAAGCTACATGACACATTTGGCTTTGTAGATGAAGATGTCTTCTTTCAGCTAAGGTGAAAAACCGTGGTCATGGACTCCACTCAGATTCTGTCATGTGGTGGGATGATAAAATAAACACTTTGACTAGAAGACCTTATTTATCACCCATAACTGGGTGTGTTCTTCTCTAAATCTGAAACTGATGTGGCATTACATACATGTTCTTACATGTCTGTTTTTTGTATTTCATAGTGCTGTGAAGGGGAAGACTCCCCAGGTGGGTGACAGGGTTCTCGTGGAGGCTGTGTACAACCCGAATATGCCATTCAAGTGGAACGCCCAGCGCATCCAAACTTTACCTCAGCTAGCAAATCAGTCGGTGAGAATATTCAGAGGTTGCATTCAGTATTTTAAGATTGAAATGCAGACTTTCAGATTTAATGCAAGAAGTTTAACAAATCTTTTAACTGTTCTGTCTTCAATTCCTCCTAGCATCAGCAGCAGCCTCAGCCTTTACCTCAAGCTTCCCCACAGCTTGGCAGCCTTTACAATGAGCCAGGGATGCAGCTGCGGTACTCAGACATGCACTCCACTGCGGACAACCGACAAAATGTAACGTCCTAGATGTGAATCACAGACTTCTTGTAGTTTGCCTTTTTTTGTTTTTTCCCATTATTATTTTTATTGACTTATTTCCTTTGGTTTTTGTTAATAGAGCATTACTGTCTCAGAACCACAGTTTTCAGTGGTTTAACTACACGTCCACTTACCGAACAGTGTGACCTTTACAGATTTTATAATGGCCAACATTGCGGTCTAAATTGTTGAGTTTAGTATTTCTGCATGTTGTGTCTACTCCACTTCTGTCAGAGGACCAGATTTAGTTTCAGCCTCATGTTTTCCTTTGAAAGTGATGAGCAAAAGGCCAAACCTGTCTGCTCACTAAGTATGTTAACTTCTTGATGACAAATGATATTAAGTAATTTTGACAGAATACAACTGGTAAGGCTTTTAAAGTGAAATACAATTATAGTAATCTAATAGTGATGTCTGGTCTGCCTTTAAACATTTTCTAATCTCTTTTTTCATACTTTTTTTTACCTTTAAAAAAAACAAACATCTAGAGCCAGCCTCAAGCTTCGAACATGATGAAGGCAGCCCCCACCATGCTGCAGTCACTACCTCCCCCAACCACATTCAGTGTTCCAGCCCAGGCTCCCCCGCCGTCTCTTCTGCAGGCACAGCTGTCTGCTGCCTCTCTTGCCCCGCTCCTCCAAAACCCTCCTCAGCCTCTGCTGCCACAGCCTCCACCCAAAGGTACAGTACTTGTCAGTGGCTTTTATTTCGCATCTGCATGTAAATCAGTCGAACAAGTGGTGACGATCACCACCATTTGCGCAAATGTTTTGTCACAACATTTCTGAGGTGTGTATAGTGGTGAAGTAAGCAAGTGCTTTGCTTTATTTCCTTCATCTCTAGAAGTGTTCCCCGGGGGTCTCCTCCAACCCCCAGTGAGAATGATGGCGCAGCCGCAGCCTGTCCGAAGAATTGAGCCTCCACCTCGTTTCCCCACTCGCAGTGATCGAGGCCCTGAGCTCATCCTCAGGACTAAAGAAGAACGCAGGTGAGATGGCAGCCACCATATAATTACTGTCATACATCTGTTTCACATGCATTTCATCCTTCTGCTGGTTATAAGTTATGAATTATTACATCTAAAAATAACTTTTTAAACTTGATTCTTTAGCAGAGACAGAGACCGCGAGCGTAGGCGATCGAGAGAACGATCGCCCACACGTAAACGTTCGAGAGACCGCTCACCACGACGAGACCGCTCCCCGAGACGACCTCGCAGAGTTGTACCTCGCTACACTGTCCAGTTTTCCAAGTTTAGCCTGGATGGGTTTGTATATGATTTTCTTTGTTAAAAACATATATGGTAAATATGCCACGAACTCTAGTGTAATACTCTGCAGCAGCCATTCTCAAGCTTCAGAATGTGGCGGAAAATCTGAAAATCTTTTGCAGCCCACGCTAAAACTTCAGCTATGATCAGATGATGATACGGCTGAGGATTGTTTTCAGAGTTCTGATTACTTCTTGAAATGTAAAAATGCAACCACCAGTATTTGATTTTAAAAATAAACTTTGTATTTTATTAAATTTTTATTTTAACAACCTGTGCTTCCCACACCGCAGCTCTTAGCATATCAAGAATGTGTTGCTGAGGTGCAATTTGTCCTCGTGTTCTCCAGCTCCAGCTGTGACATGATGGAGCTGAGGAGGCGCTATCAGAGCCTCTACATTCCTAGTGACTTCTTTGATGCCGTCTTCACCTGGGTGGATGCTTTCCCTCTTACACGGCCCTTCCAGTTTAGTAATGCTTGTAACTTCCACATTTTGCACAAAGAAGTGGATCCTCTGGTCAAGAACACGGCTGTTCTCGACCCTCCTGATGCCAACCACACCTACAGTGCTAAGGTACGAATGCCAGTGTGAATACTACCATCCATCATAACAGCCTCGGCGTAAAACATGGTGTTGATTTGAATAATATTTTAACTCCTTTGTTCAGGTGATGCTGCTGGCTAACCCCAGTATAGAGGAGCTCTATCATAAGTCCTGTGCTCTGGCAGAGGATGCCCAGGAAGTCAGAGACTCCTTCCAGCATCCTGCTAGACTCATTAAGGTTAGTCAAAGCCTTTCTGTGCCTCCAGGACACACAGGAGCTGACAGTGATGTAATGATCCTATTCCATTGCTGAATACTCAGTGTGGAAAGCTCTTAACTGATGTCAGCTTTTTTTTTCCTCTGTTTTGCTTTTGGCTGGGGGGGGGGGGGGGGGGGGGGGGGGGTTTTTTTTTTTTGAAAAAAAAGGGC
>VOQJ01019432.1:22701-50341 GCA_015052665.1 Apistogramma diplotaenia
CAAGCTCCTGGCTTCTAAGAGTGAGAGTATCCGGGTCCAGGCCCTCAAAGTTCTGGGCTACTTCCTCAAGCACCTTGGTCACAAGTAAGTACCTCATTCTGTGTTTGAGCTTTTCTGCTGTATTTCCTTTCTGTGATTTTCAGCAACACTGAAGTGAAGGAGCACTTAAATTTTCCCTCGAATCTTTTAATCTTTTCAAACTAAAACACAAAAAGTGCTGCATCAGTAGAGGCGGATGGAAATGTGCCACATGCACTGTAGGTGTGAGTGTGAGGAAAGACACTGCAGTAAAAACTACAACAGTGCAGTCTCTGCTGAGCCTTAGGAAGACTGTTTGTTTGTGTGTTCACCAAGATAATGTCCTCATCATCATGTCCAGGCGGAATAATCCTTTTGACAGTGTGCACTGGCAGGGAGGTGGAACCTTGATGAGCAGCAGTGAATGCTGAGGGATTTATTCATCCCATGTGACAGCCGCGCCTCTCGCTGCCTGACATGAGAGCAGGCTGCCATAATGCACCTGTGCCCTGCACCATCAGCCCCCCGACTACTTAACATCTGCTTTAGCCAAACATCCTGTAGGGCTGGCTCTTTCAGTCTACGTGTCATGTCAGTGCATGTGGAAATTTAATATTTATCCTAAGAGCACATGATTGTTAAATTCAATAGTAAAGCCAGTCATGCATACTTTTGAAAGTAGTGCATTTTTATAATAAATGTGTATTCTTAAATACGCTGAACATTATCTATTTCCGTGTAATTTTCTGATCGAATTTCTCAATTTAAAAAAAATCTGGGTTCTGCTATAATAGCAGCTTAAACACCAGTGACATTTTGAATATAAAGGAGAGCTCGCCCTGAACTTTTCTAGACGTTTCCTGGACAAACTGCAGGTGAGACTGCAGATGCTCGATGTAGCCAGAGCGAACTCCCAAAGGTTCACAGTGTGAGAGGTAACTGCAATTTTAGATTTAAATAATCACACTATTACCACTGTGTTTCTTGGCGACGGTTTCTTGAACCTGTCAGTCGACTCAAAGTGCATCTACTCAGAGAGGGCTGATGGCTTGCTTTCATCAAATAATACAGTAAAGTACTCTGCTCAAGTCTTGAGCCATCAATCATGTCTTTATATTTTGCTTCAAAGGAGCCAGACTGACCTATGAATCATTCAAGCGTGAATAGGCACCTAGCTCAAGGGAAGAGCTGGTGTTGTGTCTTCGCATAACAGATAACTTAACAAAGAACCAATTTTAAATTGTATCTTTAGACATTTATTACTAGCAGCCTGCTGCAAATATATATCATGTGTTCCCAATTCTTTAGTTAAATCAATAGAAAATGTCAAATATTTAAAATAATACCAACAAGGTGGTTCTCAAAGTGCTATTAACCAAAAACTGCAGGGTGACAAAAGAAGTGGCAGACCTAAAATCTGTCTACAGCAGATGAACAGTATCTGAATGTCGCGTCCTTTAGAAATAGAAAAACTTAAAAACCCAAATTTGACATTTTTGGTTCAAAACCTCATCAAGATGTACGGAGGAGGTCAGGACGGAGGGAGAACAGCGAGTGTCTGCAGCCGTCTGTAATACACAATGGAGGCTCTGTCATGGTTTGGAGCTGCATTTCAGTCAGTGGTGTTGGGGACCTTTTCAAAATTGGTGGGATTGTGAATGCAGAGAGGTACGGTCAGGTTTTGATCCATCATCCCAGACACACTACCAGTGCAGTAAAAGCATACCTGGATAGAAAAACACAGTCATAGATGCTCGGACCTCAGCATTATTGAGTGTGGGGCAAAAGGCAGCCAACATTCAAAGAAGTGCTTTGAATGTCCTTCAAGACGCATGGAGAACTATTCCTGAAGACTGTCAAAGAAATGACAAGGAAGCTGCCTCAGGGAGTTCAGAGTGTTGAAGAATAAAGGTGGTCACACCTAATGTTGACTTTCAAGCTTCAGTTTTTGTCTCATATGATGTATTTTTGATACACTGCTGCACCCGGTTTCCCATTTTGCCTCATATAAAGAAATGAAGAGTGGCTCAACACTTAATACAGTTATACTAAAGTTATATAGACTTGCCTTGTTATGACACATGGGTATATAAATGATGCACTTATTTCAAAGTCATTTTGCCCTGAGTTCATTTATTTATTTTTAAACAAAACTGGAAGTTGGTCAAAAGCACTTTCTATAAATCAGAGCATTTTTTTGGGCAAACATTTAGAAAAATATCATTTGAAACACATTATGGTGGCTAAGTGACTTGTTATATTCACTGTGTATCTGTGAGTGATTACATCCTGCAACGACTGTGGTCAGATATGCAAAGGCGCTTCGAGCATTATTCATTTAATTCAATTTGGAAAAAAATACTTAGAAGTTATTCAACCCTGATTTCTGAGCCTGTCAAGTTTAAACCTTCTTATAAGCACAATTTTCACCCACTGGCAATGTAGCTAATAAAAGTTAATTATTCGCAGCCATATGAGCATTACCCTGGTGTCTCCTGCAGTGTCGCCCTATTGTTAACGCCTCGTGTTAATTTCTCTTGTTGGTATTCAGTTCTTATCCTCTCTGGTCCCATCAGAACTGACAGGGCCACATGGTGCCACCTGCCAATATCAGACCGTCACCCGGTCAGTGACAATCAGTGTCAGTTTCAGCTGTCATGAAGCCCTTACAAATGTGTGTTTGTTTCCCTGCAGGAGAAAAGTTGAGATCATGCACACACACAGTCTGTTCACGCTGCTGGGAGAGAGGCTGATGATGCACACCAACACCGTCTCTATCACCACCTACAATACTCTGTATGAGGTAGGTGAACGTTAATAAACGCGTGGGAATGACATTAATTTACATGACATCATCAGATTTGAGTTCATGTGTTTATATTTTAATGACCAC
Organism: Apistogramma diplotaenia; assembly: GCA_015052665.1. Taxonomy (NCBI): domain Eukaryota; kingdom Metazoa; phylum Chordata; class Actinopteri; order Cichliformes; family Cichlidae; genus Apistogramma; species Apistogramma diplotaenia. The sequence goes on from VOQJ01019432.1 coordinate 25,613, forward strand.
AGTAAATCTTTTGTCCATGCAGATTCTGACTGAGCAGGTCTGCACTCAGGTGGTGCACAAACCACACCCAGAGCCTGACTCCACCGTCAAGATCCAGAATCCCAGTAAGTGCAGAAACGCTTTAACTCGCATCTCTGTCTCCCTGTGGTCTTTTGTCTGCCAGTAATGCAGTATTTTTTTTCTTAATGTGAGTAAATAAACAATTAAACATGAAATGAAAAGTTGACCCACCTGCCATCTTTGACTTCTCTTTCATCTTGTTCTCCTCTTACCTTTACCTGCTTTTCTTCTACCCTACACCCAGTGATTCTGAAAGTGGTGGCCACCTTGCTGAAGAACTCCAGTCCCAGTGCTGAGCTGATGGAAGTCAGGAGACTTTTCCTTTCTGACATGATAAAACTCTTCAGTAACAGCCGCGAGAACCGCCGGTAAAAGCATACAAATCGCTTTTATTTTGAAATTAAACTCGTGCTGCAACCCGTCTCTCACATCCTCTTTGTGTTGTGCAACAGCTGTTTGCTGCAGTGCTCTGTGTGGCAGGACTGGATGTTCTCCCTCGGATACATCAACCCAAAGAACCCAGAAGAGCAGAAAATAACTGAGATGGTGTACAACATATTTAGGATCCTTCTCTACCATGCCATCAAATATGAATGGGGAGGCTGGAGGGTCTGGGTGGATACACTATCCATAGCACACTCCAAGGTAAGAGTTGGATAGATTGTTGTTTCCATCTGGTGTGTTTTACACTAAAGCCAGAGGTGGAGAAGGTGGCAGTAAGACCCAGCAAAGAACATCAGTGAAAGCAGACATGGAAAAGGAGGAGCTGTTACACTTACAAAGTGGCTTGCAGATCTGTAGCAACTACAAACAACTTAAATAGAGCATCCTAAGTAAGATTTGTGAATTAGCTTAGCTGTGGCTTTAGTTGATGCGGGCTGCCACTGATGACAGCTGTTGTGCAGAAGTGCAGGTTGAGTTGAACTCTGTGGCCTCCTCTGCTTCTGGGTTTAACTTGCTGTTTGGTGTCTGGTTAAAAATGAACACACATTAATGGTCTGAAATTGAAGCTGTTTTATAAGCTGTGCAGAAACATATTGATTTGTACATATTGACTATGTATTCTTTCAACAACTTCCTTGGTCTGGGATGATCCAACATAGAGACACTTTCAGCAACTGATCACATCTCTTTTCACTGTTCACTGATGGAACTTTAACTCACCCATTTTCTCATCTTGAGGTAAAATTGAGGGGACATTATGGATAATGGTCTAATGGCCCCGGAAGGCTGGTGTCCCAGTTTTATCCATCTACCCTTTGGTATAAATGATGAGTCCCCTTTGGACCACCTGGTGGTTATTGATGTGGAGATTCACTTTTGTTAGTGCTTGTGTGCAGATAACATTACCAATTATAATCTACCATCTGTCACAGGTGACCTATGAAGCCCATAAGGAGTATTTGGCTAAGATGTATGAGGAGTACCAGCGGCAGGAGGAGGAAAATATGAAAAAGGGAAAGAAAGGTTCTGTTTCCACCATCTCTGGCCTCTCTGCTACACCTGCGCCTGTCGTCAACGGCAACTTAGAGATTGATGACAACTCCCAAACGCAGACGCCTGAGAGTGAGGCGGAGTACAGTGAGGGGGCTGGTGGAGACTCGCGCAACCTCCTCGCAGAAGGTGCTGTGAAGAGACCTAACGGAGAAGCTCTGACGCCTGGGGAGCAAAGCACTGCTCCGGGGGTCAGAGTGGAAGTCCATGACCTTCTGGTAGACATTAAAGCAGAGAAAGTAGAAGCCACGGAAGTAAAGCTGGATGACCTGGACCTGTCTCCTGAAGGTCTTGGTGGAAGTGTAGGTGGAGGAGGTGGGGGAGGAATCGAAAATGGACCTCTGGTAGAGGTAGATTCTCTCCTGGACAGTGCTTATTGCACTGTGGTTCAGAACATAAATGGGAATCTGGTGCCTAAAGATGACACGTCAGGCTCAGGGGTTGGAATTGGGACAAACCTTGGGCTTTCGGGAGTCAGCCTGGATGATGATGGGAGCATGGGTCCCCTCATCACATTGGCTGATGAGAAAGACAGTGTCCCGAGCAACAACGGCTTTCTCTTCAGTAAGGTAGGATTGTTGTCATTCTACTATTCTCCTTTATTCTCCTCTTTAGTCTTTTTACTTTCCCAAGTGATCCTCAATTCTCAATGTGTGCTGTTTTTCCATTTGCCCCATTCATCCCTTCCAGGTTGATGAGAAGCTGCTACCAGCTTTGGCAGCCACAGAGCCCCTCGTACTGCCCAGTCCAGACCAGCCCACTCCATCCGGTCCAGCCCCAGCTCACTCCACCACCAGCGCCAGCGATGACCTCAGCCTCCTGGCCCACATGACCAGCTGCGGCTCTGATTTAACACAGACCCAGAGCCACAATACTGGGGAACTTCCAGAGGATGGGCCCTTCAAGATCCAGAGCCCTCTTGCTGACATCAGCTCAATTGCTGAGGCCGAGAGCCAGGCCCAAGGAACGTCTAGACCAGATTTTCCAGAGGGAGAAGGCACATCCGGTGCAGACGGAGAGACTGCAGGGCTTAAGACCGGGGGAGACACAGCCAGCACCACCTCTGACACAGAGAGGTCAGATGATGGGAAAGACAAGGACACAAAGAAAATCCAAACTACTGCAACGACTCAGGTGTGTACACGTGTGCTTGTTTAGTTGATTAAGAGCGAGCCCATCACATGTTGTGTTATAGTGCCATACCATGAGTGGAATTGTTTGTTTTACATGTATCTAAATTTCTAAAGCTACACGTCATCATGTAAATGCATTAAAATAAAAATACAATGTATGTGTATAATCACATTTTTAGCTACCATCTAAACCCCACGAAGCTTTCAAGTGGCTGCAGTTTCTCATTATTTTGTACTTGCTTGTTGGAACTTTGTGTAATAAAATCACAGAGCTGGGGAAAGTACTTTTTCACCTCAACACTGAGATTTATCCTCTCAGTTTAAGGACTGAGCAAGTGAGCCGCGGGTCACAAGCCTGCTACACTACCCTGTCCAATGTGATTTGTGTTGTGATTAAAATAAACAGTTCAGCAGTGGCCTCATTTTTGCAGCCAAAATGCTGAGAAGCTGCCCACACACGAGCTAAGTTTCAGTAACCCATCTTTGAATGCACAATAAGAGTCTTCTGTGGGGTTTTTCTTCCCCATGATTTTGACACCTGAAGTGAAATTGAATTTCATCTGCGTATGCATGCCAAGTTTCATATTAGACCAATAAGCAATGTACTTCACTTGTTCAGAAATGTTGTGCCTCGACTGTTGCAGGCCCTCCACGGTCGCACTGCAGCCCAGCTGGAGAGGGACCTGCGTGTTGATTTGGGTTTCAGGGGTATGCCCATGACAGAGGAGCAGCGGCGTCAGTTCAGCCCAGGCCCACGCACTACCATGTTCCGCATCCCAGAATTCAAGTGGTCTCCAATGCACCAGAGGTTGCTCACTGACCTGCTGTTTGCCTTGGAGACAGATGTGCACGTGTGGAGGAGGTGAGTTTGAGGCTGTGTGTCTCTTTTTTTTTTTTCTGATTCATGTGTTTTCCCGTAAAAAAAGAAAGAAAATCGTCATACTTTCAAACTCTTTCTGTATTTGTTGCAGCCACTCCACAAAGTCAGTGATGGATTTCGTAAACAGCAATGAAAACATCATCTTCGTCCACAACACAATCCACCTCATTTCTCAGATGGTGGACAACATCATCATCGCCTGTGGGGGCATTCTGCCTCTCCTGTCTGCTGCCACCTCCCCTTCTGTAAGTGGCTCTACTGCACCCCTCTGTGGTGGGAGGGAAAACTGCAGGTCGTCAGCTCTTATTCAGGCGTTAAAGCCCACACAGACTTTAAGGAACCTGCTGAACCTGATTATTTTTTCCTTCCCTAGCAGCACAGATCTTGCGTGCATTGTTAGGGTAATTTAACCTATGGTAGACAAAAAAAGAAACAGTTGAATGTTATATTTGAAAACATTGTAAACGAATTAAACATTTTTCCTCTCATCAGTATTTCAGTATGTGTAACTGTCAATCTAACACTTCTTAACAATATTTTGTTCTAATTCTTTTCATTAACAGCTTTTGTTAGCTTTGTCTATTGTTTCAAGCACCTTAGCATTTTAATCTTTCCTTTCCTCTCTGTGTTACATGTGTTTTGTGGATTTTCTCGTCTTTTTTGTCTCTGTTTTTGTCTGTTTTGCATGTGCAGAATTCTAAGAGTAGTGCCAACACTGTAAGTTGCAGTTTCTTCCTCTCTTTCTATTCTACTAATACTTGACTCTGGTTTATTAACCATTGTTACTGACACTAACCCTTGCTTGTGTGACATCCATAGTGTTTCTACATGTGCTCCTCTGCTGCTTACCAATACTCCACCTAATATTCTTCTTATCTATTAATTTCTCAGCCTCTGTTCTTAAAGATTAAATATGTTAACCCGGTTGGAATAATATATGAATATAAGGGACAGAGTAGCCTGAAAGGCCACAAGGTGGATCTATAATAAAGAGAAACAAGAGGGAGAAGATTATTTAGGAGGTATACAATGTGCTACATATTTTATGAGAGTATTTCCAAACGTCCTTGGGGGTTGCATCTGCTAAGCCTGTCCCATTTGTATCAACACTAAAGAAGGCAGGAGGAGCCAGACCCCAGAGGGGGTCAAAGGGAGAGGAGGTGACCCCTGTTCCTGGGGGAGGAGGCGCAGGGGGAGAGGTGCGTAAAGAGCTTGAGTCTCTCACCATCACCAGAAGAGCTAAGAGCACCAACCCAAGCCCTTCTGTCCTCACCTTGTGTGTCTGTTATCACCCGAATGTCTGTGCTCACTTGCTCTGATGAGCCTCCAGATGCCTGCACTGTCGGCTCTCCACAGCCCTGCACGTCCTGCTTACTGAAGCAGAGACACGGAAAACTGCACACTTGGTTTTGACCCCTCCAATGCTGCCTTCAGACTATCAATGTAGTGACAAAACAGTTCGATACATCAAGAGGCCCTGCTTTGATTTTCTCGCCATATATTCAAGACTAAAGCATAAATATCGCCACACTGCTGCTGTTAATGCTAAAAAGCCGCACTGTCTTTGCCACAACCCCACTGTTACCATTATATGTGTGTTTTGTAGAACACCTCATGTTGCCAGATTTCATCATATAAGTCTGTTTTTCACCTACCCAGCATGATACTCGAGGTTGCTTTCCATGTTTTGGTCCTGTTCAAATATAAAAATAAATAAATAACTGCTGGATTTCTTCACCTTTCTTACGTACTGGGAGCATCCAGTGCATTCTGTTTACATGCTAGTTTTTCGCTGTATAACCGGCGAGCACGTGTGTATGTTTCCTTTCTTTCCCAGACGGAATTGGAGAACATCGAGGCGACGCAGGGGATGTCTTCAGAGACTGCGGTCACTTTCCTGTCTCGTCTCATGGCCATGGTGGACGTACTGGTGTTCGCCAGCTCCCTCAACTTCAGTGAGATTGAGGCAGAGAAGAACATGTCCTCAGGAGGGCTGATGAGGCAATGCCTTCGCCTGGGTTTGTGCTAGTCGAATCTATTCAGTGTTACCGAACATTTTCAGAACAGCTTTTGTCTGTAATTTGTGTAAATAAAGTATTTTAAAATTATATAGATACACTGTAGATCCATCCATCCAATTCAGGGGATGGTGTGAGGGGTGGGAGGGACGTTGCTGTCATAGGTCAAAAGGTGGGGTGCACCCTTCACAAGCTGCCAGGTGCAGCACCGAGCTAGACCACCACCATAGAGCTGAAAATTAAACCAGGGTGGAAACACAATATGTTGCATTTTTGCTCTATGAATAATTTTCTGGTAATTGGTCAAAATAATAATGTGTTTTATTCAAAATGACTCTCAAGCTTGCATTACAAAAGGAGCTGTTGCTCCCCTCACACTATCGTGGAGGCAGTACTGGCCTACTCTTCGTTGATAATTGGCTGCCACAGGTGCTTTTACGTAAACCTCTTGTGTGGACTGCCTTCTTGTCACTTACCAGCTTGCGACGAATCCCAGGTTTCAATCCCAGATGAACCCCCATTTGTCATAAGCCAGCTCAAACTAAGTAACAAGGAGTCCATGCAAGAGGTTTGCTGAGATAAAAGCCCAGGTGAGCCGCATCAGCTGGCGACAGTAGACCAGACCACCGCCGAGGCAGTGGGAGGGGCATCGCAATGTGCTTTCAATTGCTCCAGATTACTTATATTTTATCCCTGAGTCTTTGTTTCTTTCCTTTTATGAGGAGTCACATTTCAGGGTCGTCCTTGTCCAGACTGCTGCTGTGTAACCAGGGTTTGAGAGCTCCAGTGACTAGTTAATAGCTGATCTACAGTATACTAGCTATTTGATTGCTTGCAAAATATACACGTTTACTTTTTAATCTCTCAGATTGTAGTAAGTGGATATTAAAAAGTACATTAGATGGCCTTAAATTCCTGCTACAGCACATCTTAATGGACATTTTTTTCACTGTTTTCTGATGGAGGGCAGAGACCTTATTACATCACAAAAACGGCAGCATATTAATTCTATAAAGCTTTCTTTGTTGAGTTGCTGTATGCACGAGTGTGTGTGTGTGTGTACACTTGAAACAAACTCCTTTACACACTTCTGTCACAACACACAGGACATGCCTGTTTCTTCGGTTGTTTGTTTTTTCTTGATGTGTAAAAGCTGAATCCTGCAGTACTCACATCTTTCCTCCTCCTCCTCTCTGTGCCCGTCAGTATGCTGTGTGGCAGTTAGGAACTGCCTGGAGTGCCGGCAGAGACAGAGAGATCGGAGCTGCAAGTCCTCCTTAACCAGCAGCAAGTCACAGGACAGCCTCCACAGTGCCTCCACTGCCAGCAAGGTACCACACGCACAAATCAATTGCACATTCAGAAACACCTAAAACTGTCACAGAAACATGCATATGTATGACACGCCGCATTTGAGATTCTGTCTTCCATATTTAGCAGGATCCAGACAGACTTCTCCAGGATGTAGACATTAATCGTCTCCGAGCTGTGGTTTTCAGAGATGTGGTAAGCGCGTGCGTGCGTGTGCATTTTTGGTGTGTACTGTATTTGTATGGTTATAGATATAAGGACAAAAAATGCCTGAGTGTTTCTCTGCTGAATGATTTTGTGTCCATGTGTTGTTTTGCTGCAGGATGACAGTAAGCAGGCTCAGTTTCTGGCGCTGGCAGTTGTTTACTTTATCTCAGTTCTCATGGTTTCGAAATACCGAGACATTTTGGAACCCCAGCGAGAGATTGGCAGATCTACCAGCTTATCCGGGAGAAGCATCCGCCATGAGATTAACTCCCCAACCAGTACAGGTGATCTTTGTTTTTCTTTTGCTGCATTGTCCTCAGTGATCAAGCATTATTTTGGATCAGTGCACTGTGCAAATTACAACCTTTGGCCAAATAGTAATAATAAGAATAAATGTGAGTCCATTAGAGTGGGGTGTGGGGGTGGAAGTACTAAAGAAAAATACAAGCATTAGTAATTTCTGGGTAATCTGTTTTACATAAAGAAAATCAGATTTTTTAAAATTATATCAGTGTTTATCCTTTTAAAAAAAAAACGAATTTCATCTTTTATTTGTTCCACATTTTTTCAGAACACCCATCCACAGCCTTCTCCGATCGTGACAAACAGACCCCCACCCCCGTGGATGACTCTCCCCGTGCCGGCCTTCCACACACAGACTCAGGCATCGGAGAAGAGGGCCATGTGAGCGGATCTCTAAACGGGTCGGAGATGGGTCTTGGACTCGGGCTCGGCCTGGTGGGAAGAGAGACAGATAAAGACCGAGACAGAGACATCGGAGGTGGAGGTGGAGGTGGGGGAGGAGGCACAGATCTGTTGTGCAGTCTCTCATCTGACGTTAGAAGGTCACAGGAGAGCCTTTTAGATTCTCCCCATAACCCCAGCTCCAACCCCAACACGAGTCAAGCCCCGCCTTCATCCATCTCCAGCATCAGTCAAACAAACAAAGGCATCAACGTCAAGGTGGGCGTGTGATTCCACATCAGGCTAGTTCTGAGAAAACCATAATCAACATTAATCTTTAAATCGCTCAACTGGGATTTCGTTAAACATTTATTACGCAAAATATTTTATTTTAACTAACAGAAATGGGAAATGTGGTCTAATGCAGTCAAAAAAATCTATTTATGTTTACTCTGTAATATTACTGAGGTCCCCTGGATTCTGTATTCAACCTCTGGTTTGTAGCTGTGAAGTTGGCTGCTTACCTGAGGTGGATGCTCCTTTCAGTGAGGTGTTGTGTCACTAAAACATACTTACTCTTCCAACTGTGTCTTCCCTTAGATTTTCTCAGATTATAAAACAAAAGTAAAACTTGCAGTCAAAGCAGAATTGATAAGCATCATATTCTCCCTCTCATTTGCAGGAAATCCTGAAGAGCTTGGTGGCAGCTCCTGTCGACGGTGGGGAGTTGGGACAGGAGTCTGGGCCAACCCCCTATCACCCAGACCCTGCCTTGAAGACACACCCCATGCTGCCCATGCAGTTCCACTCCTTCGACAGGTTGGTCCCAGTTTTTTGACCTACAAGGCGAATAAAACAAGTAAAGGTAATAGAGTCTGTACACACAGCCTGACACATCCATCAGTCAACTGATTTTTTGCACTACATATACAAGGTACATGGCAATGTATTATAACAAAGTGGAAGTGATTGGGAATGACAGCAACAGCAGTATATCTAGGAGCACACGTGTGAATAACAACTATTACAACATTACTCCCATGCACACCGCAGTATTGTCAACAAAGCGACAGATAAGGCTGGTAACAGCAGCACCGAAGACGGTGCCATCATAGATTAACGAGGATCTGTCGAGGCACACTCAGCGAAGAGCAAGAAGGGCAGAGCTGTGACCGAGACGGTGAGCTCAGGTGGAGTGAAAGCCTCCAAAACAGCAGTGCTTGTTCCTCTGATCGTCATGAAAACCTTTACTGTAGGAGTCTGTCATCAAACCACCTGAACAACAAGCTACATCTTTGTAGCTCCTCCCATCCGCTGCTATTTCTATTACACAAGTTAATATAAAATATGCAGGTGAGCTGTGAACTTAGTCTGACACGGTGCTTTAATCAGGCGGCTCGCTGAAGGCTGACAGCAGCCGTCACGCTTTATATGGCAGTGATACCTGCAGCAAGCAGGGGTGAGTCTAATGGGGGACATGAGGTCTATGACACCAAATTTATTTCAAGGCTTTAGTAACATCATTTTGTAAATTTCGATTAATATAAATCTAAAGTAATTATATAAATTAAATTGTAGCAATGTATTAAAATCTAGAAATGAAGACTTTTTCTACAGGCCAGTAAAAAACTACATGAGCCAGTAAAACTCTGAGCCACTGACCTGGGGCTGTTGGCTTGGACACTGAATTATTATTACCATTAATTATTAACATCGACACCATCGTAACGCCTGTTCTGCAGAAGGAAACGTTGCGTCAAAGCACAGGACAGACCTCGGGTCTGAGTGCTGATGTGCTTGCTTTTCTTCATTTGAGCCACCACGTGCTCCTTTTAAGAAATTTTTTAATATGATTTTAATATTGGGCATAAATACAGTGACATCTGACTGACAGATGTTGTATGCGGTAAAAAACTAAAAACTGACACTGCAATTTCTAAACTGTAAAACAATGAGCAGCTCATTTTCAAATATTTTAAATATTTGTTATTGCTCATTAAAAAGACAAAAGTATTTCTTATCTGATTACTCAATTAATAGGTGGAATAAATTGATAGAGTGCTCGATTACTGAAATGATGGATAGCTGCAGCTCAAACACATACAGATACAGATGCATACTGATATTCGCCAGGTTGCTTTGCACCCGTGGGTGCAGAACCTGATCATATATAGATAATTCTTACTTTGAACAAAGTTCCTTTGATGGCAACATTTACAAATATACACACTGTGCTCTCCTGCCAGCAGTCTTTGATATTTTTGTTTGATGGTAACTACAATGGCACACAGACAATAAAAGCCTAAAAATGTGAATTTGACTCAGCGGCTTGAATAAAATGGATGCATTCAATTTGCAAATTAGGTTAAAAACAATAAGAATCATTTATTTTTGGCAGCAGTGAAATCAGATTTAGATTCTATAGCTAGATGTTGTTAGACATGAAGGTCTGAGATAAGTTGACAAAGAGGTTTAAATTGTTGCTTCCAGACTTTAAGATTTCCTTCAAGTGATGACATGTTCAAATCTGCACCACTTAGTCTCGTCAAAGGTATCAATGAATTCCCAGCATAACAGATCAACAATCACATGAAATTAGTGCTCACTGTTCATGGCTTTATTTGGGATCTTGTTATATTTTTTAAAAAATGAGTTAATTTTTTCAGCTCTGCATTAACCCCCCACCCCACATGGTGGTGAGGATGTGTGTGGATTTTTCCTGCTTACGCTTGTATTACTGCAATTTTAGCAGATTAATCAAGTCTCTCTTTATCTCTAGCCACACAAAAGAAAGACAAGTACACTTAAAAAAACAGCATGATTTAACTTTTGTGATAGCTTTACCTTTTTTGACATTTAAACAGTCTCTAATGTTGCTGCTAAAGCTCTCAGTAGTTGCTACATCTAAAAAAAAATGTCCTTGTTGCTCCTTGATTTTATCAGCTGTATTGATTTAAAAAGCAGAAATTCCTCTTTGAGTTAAAGCCTTGATATCTTTGGGCACATTACTGGGCACTGAAAATCACTGGTACGATTATTCGTGAGTGGAAAATAAAAAGTTTGCTTTTTCTCTGGTCGGTTAATAAAATAACAGCTGGTTTCTAGCTGCTTCTAAATGTCGGTGCACACAATGATCATGACACACTACAGGCACAGATGAGTACAAGAAACCAAAGTAACACAAAGGAGCACTTAACAGTTTAAGGAAAAGACCATAAAACTCAATGATCTGACAAACCAATATGAGCAAACGGTAGGTGACAGTGGGGAGGACGAACTTCCTTTAAACAGGAAGAGACATCCAGCAGAACTAGGCTCAGTGAAGTGCAGCCATCTGCTTGTGGGAGTTGGGATGGAGAGAAAACAGAAAAGAGGAGGGGAGAAAGACGACAAACTGCAAATGGGATGTAACACAAGCTGCAGGAGGAAGAACACAAATGTTAATGGCATGCAGTAGTGGCATATTCACACATGGAGAGTGAATACAGGGGAGTGGAAGTTTAGAGCATCATGGGAGGTCCCCTCAGCAGTCTTGGTGAGTAGCAGCATAACTAAGGGATAATTTAGAGTTATCTGATGTACAGGCTTTACAAAAAAGGTTAGTTGCAAGGTTAGCATGGATTATTGTCTCAGCATCACTCTCAGCCAGGTAGCAGGTATGTCTGCCTGATGCCTTTATGTCTCATCTCTTACAGGAGTGTCGTGGTTCCAGTCAAAAAGCCACCACCCGGCAGCCTGTCAGTCAACACTGTGGGGACGCCCACCACTGGCGGAGCAGCCTCTGCTGGCAGCACACCCAACATTTTTGCCGCTGCAACAGCTACACCCAAGAGCATGATCAACACTACAGGTGGGAGAGAGCACACAGGTGTAGTGCATTCTTTAAGTATTCATCTTCTTCACATGTCTTTTTGAACCTATTAGTGTAATTTTTACATGCATATATTTAGGTATTTTTAATCAGAAAGACTTAGTTTGTGCTGAAGGAGATGGAGCACGCAGACAACTGCAGTATGACAAAGGTGTTTGGGTAAAAGGCTAGAAGCAACTCAGAGGCTGCTCAATCAAGCAGAATTGAATTTCTTCTCTGGTTACAAAAGTCTTTGATGCTTCGCACTTCTGTCCTGTAACAGGCAGAGCAAAGGAGAATAGAAACAAACTGAAGCAGCAGATCCTCTCAGAGTTCCTTTTAGCGTATTTGGGGGGCGGGTGAAGAAGGTTGCAGATGTAAGACACCTCTCTAATGGTGGACACTGTGCTTATGGTTTGTATTTGATAGTCAATGCAGGAAAAACAGATGGAGATAAAATATGTATGAGATATTCTTTGCCCCAAATTTAGGATGAAAAACGAAAAACGAACATCAGCAGACTTGCTGATCAGCGAGTAGAATCACGCTCAGCAGATCCACTGTAGCAGAGTGGATCTGAATTTGAGGCTTTGTCAGCCTGTCAGACATATTGCACTTCATCATATATGCATAATGGAGAAGGAAGGGATTTGTCCCCTGGAATGGATTCTGTATATTGATTGAAAAGCTTTTTTCACTAACGGGAGCCATTACCGGAAGACGAGCAGCCGCATGTCCAGTAAAATACCATCGAAATTGAATTTGTTTGCAGCTGATTAGAGACATTAATACATTTTCTGCATTGCTGCGCTTCGTGCTAATCTCTGTTCATGTTACTATAACCCTCGTCTGATTTTTCATCACTTTCCGTCCCGTCCAGGTGCCGCAGATTCTGCTTCCTCATCCTCATCCTCTTCTTCATCGTTCGTCAATGGTGCAACAAGTAAGAATCTGCCAGCAGTGCAGACGGTGGCACCCATGCCGGAAGACACCATGGAGAATATGAGGTCAGAACTCCCCCCGTCATACAGCTCTTGGTCATTTCATCGGTTCAGTTCCCTCCTACTTTCTTTTTCCCCGTCTTTGGCTTTTGTTTTTATGTTGTCTCTTTTCCTGGGTGCTTGTCCCTTTTCCACCTCATTCCTGTCCCTTCATCCTCCCCAAAGAGTTCTCACTTTACTTACACCTTCATTACAGGATTATAGGGTGAGAGCAAGTATTTGTCTGGAGTGATGCACATGTATACATTTTTAGGCTTATGTAAAACAAACATGACAAAATTTGACATGTTAAATAATCGACCACAAAAGACAGGTTCTGATATCAGCTAATGTTAATCATCGTCTAGCTACACATACTTTATGTTGTCATGCACAGGTACCCCTGACACTTCTCACTTACCCTGCACGACGGTGCTCATCATCTCTGATATGAAAACTTTGTGAAACTTTATGAAAACATCACCACTTACTAATTAAGACTGATAGTCTCATAAGCTTAACAGCCTTTGTATTTGAAAACATGTAAATGAAATTGTCATTAACAAAAATCTGTGTTTTGTCTCCTAATGTATAGGTGCCACTAATAAAATTATGATCATCTGCAGTATGAGGTCTTTACTAATTAGCCATCAGCATTAATAATTAGCAATTATTCCTTTAACATTGTACCAGATTGCACTGTAACATTTTTGTCATTATACTCTCCTTAGACATGTTAGCAGATACAGTCACGTGAAAAAAAAGGTTTTCACAGGAATCTAGGCAGTCTTGTCGAAACTAAGTGCACCCTTACTGCTTCCATAGGAATTAAGAGGGGAAAATGGCAGCCAGCTGGTGCTGATCAAATGCACGTGAGAGCACCCCCAGCAGTTTGCTGGTGTGGAGCATTCAGGTGTGCGCTAACGCAATGCCATGATCTTCCCAGGTGTCGGCATTCCAGCAAATTCACCCAACGGTCAGATGGTGCAATGCTCAGAGAAACTGCAAAACGCCCGAGAGCTGCATCTTAGACTCTACAGGCTTCAGTTAGCATGTTAAATGGTAAAGTTCATGACAGTACAATTAGAAAAAGACTAAACAAGTATAAGCCTCTTCTCTCTAAAAAGAACCTGGCTGCACAGCTTAGGTTTGCAGGGATGCATCTGAACCAACCACGAGACCTCTGGAACAATGTCCTTTGCTCATATCACCTGTCAAGCACGTGGTGGAGGGCTGATAAATCGTCAGCTGTGGGACCTGGGCACCTTGCAGTCATTGATTTGGCCATTAATTCCTGTGTATAGCAAAGTATTGTAGAGTCAAATGTGAGGTCATCTGTCAAACAGCTAAAGCTCGGCCCAAAGTGGCCATGCAATGGGACAATGATCCCAAACACAGCAGCAAATCTACAACAGAATGGCTGAAAAGGAACAGAATTAAGTCAAAGTCCAGTCCAAACTGATTGAAATGCTGTGGTGAGACAGAGAGCTGTGCATGAATGAATCCCTGCAAACCTTAATAAACTGAAGCAACACTGTAGATCGTGGACAAAAATTCCTCCACAACGATGTGAGAGGCTTCAAGTCACACAGAAATCATTACTTCAAGTTACTGCTGCTGAACCTGCTTCTGCCAGCTATTGAATCATGGGGTGTACTTCCACAGGTTTTTCACGGGACTGCTTAGAGTCATGTGAAAACGTTCTTTTTCACACGACTGCACGTGTTCTTCTAAAAGTGCACACACACGAGCGGGTGGGTGCGTGTGCATGACTCCCTTAATCAGTGCGCATGTCTGCACGTGTGTTTTTATGTGTGTGTGTGCGCGCGCATGTGTGTGGTTTGTATTGCAGTGCCTATTGTGAGGTGGCGCAGTGCGCGCTGCGCAGCGGTCAGACGCCCCCTGAGCTCAAGTCTTTTAGCTCTCTGGCTGGCTTCCAGGCAGCCCCCCGAGATGCAGGACAGTGTTTTAGGCAAGGAGATACTCGTCCTGTCCCCATGCCCCTCCCTCTGCCCCTCCTCCACCACACACCCTCTGCCACGCCCAGCCACTACTAAATGTTCCCAGAATGCCATGCAAGGAAGGGCAGATGTCTTCAACAACTTCAGTAGTTTTTCCAGTAGCAGAGTCCACTCTGTCATTTCTGGCATGGTCATCTCCTCACACTAACCCTAAACTCCAGGCCGGACCTGAGTCACTGTGCTTGTTTTAACCTTCACTGCCGCTTCTGCAAATCATCTGGTTCTCTGAGCAGGTTAAAACAAAATCACAATTTGTAGATTAGCGACCCAGGTCTGTTTCAGATATCACATTACCTGCAAAGCCATTGGAATATGAACTTCACTGACTTCACGGCTCCGTAATCGAGTCTGCTTTGCCGCACTCTTCCTGTCTCAATTTGTCAATTTCTGAAGAATGAAAAAGCATTTTACTTAAGCTGCATCTGTACACACACGAAGGCACAGTATAGCATTTAAGAACCAAGTAACGATGTAATAGATACAGTTTTTCAGGATTATTTTATTACACTTTAACCTTCACTCATCCCACAATGCTAAGCTGACCAGCTTAACAATAATCCTTTTAACTCATTCTATTAGTATTCTTAGTAATACTAACACAGACACAGACATACTGCTTCCATACCAGACCATCGTTTTATTCTGTATTCTGTGTCCATTTCACACCCTTTTCTCCTTCTTTCACCTGCCTTTTCTCTTCTCCTGTGCCTCCACTTCTTGTTCTCACATTTCTCTGCATATTTCTTTCATTCACATTTGTCCCTTCTCTGTAAACCCCACCCCCCGAGATTTTTCCTCAAATGCTCTTTTTTACCATCGTCTGTATGTTGCTCATGTTATCTATCACTGCTATTCTCTTCATCCTTTTCTCTCAATTCTCTCTGCCACAGTATCACCACCAAGCTGGAGCGTGCTTTGGAGAAGGTGGCCCCCTTGCTCAGGGAGATATTTGTGGACTTTGCTCCCTTCCTGTCCAGGACGCTGCTGGGTAGCCATGGGCAGGAGCTGCTCATAGAAGGTACAGGTGCTGTACACGGCTCCTTTTTCTCTAACTGGCGTCTCTCTGTGGAGTCTCCTCATTCACTGTCCGTCAGCGTGATGTTTGTGTATGAGACAGACTGAGAGGCAAAGGGTGGAGAGGTTGAGAATGAGGCAGTGTGTGAGTGTGTGTCTTTGAACTGGCTGCTTCACCCATTCGTCAAGCAGGTAGGATTTTGCACCGTTTTTATCCAGCTAGCTAGACGTGTCAATATTTTTAGATCAGATTATGCCAATTTTAGCATTATGGTTATTATAGATCGTACTAAATGTGTTGCAGTCCTCCCTCTGCTCACCTGCTTCCTGCCGTCCGTCCCTCATCTTTTTCTCCACTGTTTGTTCTTGTCTTTTCTGTGGCATGCTTTTTATAAACTGGTCTATGATGACTGTACCACAGCAGCAGAAACCACTGACACTATGGTGTCTTCTTTGATGATATTTTTGTATCTTGCAGCGGAGTGCGTGCGTGCGTGTGTGTGTCATAGGGAACAAAGAGAGGCTCCTGACTGTGTTGTATGTCTGTGCCACAGGTCTGGTGTGTATGAAGTCTAGCACGTCTGTGGTGGAGCTCGTAATGCTGCTCTGTTCTCAGGTTGGTAACTTCTGACCTCTTCTCTGTGTCTCTTGGTGTAATCTCCTCACACTTACAGGCAATTTGGTCCAAGCCTGACATTTCTAACTATTTCTGAAAGTTTGTTTGTGTTTTAGAGCATCCAGGAAGCCTCTGAGTTATTGATCTGCCCTCTGAGGCAGGGATGACTGTGTAATTGAGCATATTGCAGATGTAATATAATATCACAGCACAGCTTTGCCTCAGCAAAATTAAGAGCGCAGAAAGAATTGTGACGTGCGAAAAATCTTAGTTTTACATTAAAAAAAACACACACACACACATGATGCCACAAACATTAAATCTTAATTCATTTTATCTGGCTCACTTGCCCATCTTTTGTCACACTCACCCAGTGAGCTCAGTTATCCCGAATAAAGAGAAAGGGTAACACTTACCTTCACAGAGCCTTTTACCAACAGAATGAGTGACGAGCTTTGTTTTTCCTAAGTTTTGAGGTTTCCAGAAGTGCTCTTGTTCTTGGACGAACCCTTCGTTTCCTTCCTCTTGCTCTCCATTTTCTGAAGCTTTACCGCTGTGTTATCTTCTCTCTCCCCTTTAGTCCTCTTATGTCTTCAGTCATGGTCAGTTTTGACTCAGTGTTTCAGTGGCAAGTGCTTGCATCTCATACCAATCTCCACACTGCCCTTCTCCTCACCACTCCCTTTTATTTTCCTCTCTGTTCCACTTCTGGGTGGGCGCTCGTCAGCATGTATAGTATTACCATTGGCTCCGGCCTTGTCTGCCATTAGAGGCCCGGGAGAGCAAACCCTAGCCCAGAAATCGATCCTCCGGATGGGGGATGTAACGGGAGATAGTCCCACGTGTCCTTCACAGCCTTAAGAGCCAGTGGAGCTAATGGAGGTCTGATAGTCTGAGGCTTTCAGCAGCACTCTTATCCTGCTTCAGTCTCCATTCTCTCACATAAGCTTAGACAGGTGCATTTTCACTGACACTTGTTTCTTTCACCCTTCCTTTGACCATTTTTCAGACTACTGTGCTCCTTTTACACTTTCAGTGGTAAAGGAGGAAGCTGCTTATATCCTCTCAAATAAAGCTTTTTTAATCTCTGTTTTTAAGATTTTACATGTTGATCAGCACAACAGCCAGCTTAGCTCATCCAGTCGGGGTTGGGTGATGTAACAGTATTTACTGTGAAAGAGTGAACAAAGTGTGACCAATTAAAGGAAAGCCCTGACTAAATGAGTGGAGAAACACAACAAGTGCCGATGCTTCCACACAGGTTCACTGCAGTACTGTGTATAAACAATCAGTGCTTTCAGGTTTATCCCGTGATGAATCCTCTATGCTGATGAGAAGACCCCCTTCCAGGATGGCAGTGCCCCCATCTGCTCACTGAATATTTGATGAATATGAAGTTAATGGGAATCAAATGCTGTGGCCTTCAAGGTCAACAGATCACAACCGTATTGAACAACTATGGCAAACCAGAGTGTTAGACAGTGCTCTCCACTATCATCATCAAGACACCAAATGAGGGAATATCCTTTGGAATAATCATCCCTCCTGTAATGTTCCACACAGACACACTGAAGCTGCTCTGGCAGCATCTGCTGTCCTCATATTCAGCAGGTTTGCCAGACATGGATTTAAACTTACTGTAGTTTTAGACTAAAACATAAAAGAAATAAAGACCTCAGTTGAAACAAGTTTATAGTTTAGCATCGAGCTTCTTCCTTCTCTGGGAAACAGAAGCTTTATGTGTTTTCCTTGTTTTTTATCAAACAGACATATTCAGATAGAACTCTGTTAGCACAGTAATGTTGTCGTGTTTAATGAGAATGCAGTCATGTAGGTTTTTTTTTCAGATGAACCATCGAAATTCAAATATATTCTTTCTAAACACAATTAATCTGTAGTAGACATATACTGTATAATTACTAGTACATGCCCGTGCTATAGTGTTGTTTGGCCTGTTGATGCTGGTTCTGAATTGATATACTTTATAACACTGAGAAATTTTTAAAAATGGCAGATGTTGCTTAGATGCTAAAAATGTGTAATTTTAGCTCATTGCTATGTGGTTACTAGGCAACATGATGGCACTAATAGATCATACAGCCAGATGTAGCATGGGTGACTAAGAAAGCAGTATATTATCTGATTAGTTCCATTTTTGTGGATATAAATGAGATGATATTGCCACGAAATGATATGATGCTTTTATAGCATTTTATAGGTGCATAAATGACTCTTTTTAGTCTGTTGCTAGGCAACATGATGACATAATGTCTGATATAGATAACAACCCTCAAGAGGCCTAAGATGTACCTGTGTGCCAAGTTTGGCTGCTCAACTCCTGATGACCTACGAGGGGTTTGAAACAAACAGAAATATTTTGTGTGTTAAAGTAAGATCACCTGTAAGTGTACATAATTACTAATTAAAGCTTTTTTTTTTGTATATTTTTGGCCTTTTCATGGCTTTATTGACAGTTGTGTAAGTAGAGAGAGACAGGGGAAGACAAGCAGGAAAGGGCGACAGGTCGGGAATCGAACCTGCGCCACCCGCACTGCCACGCAGCATATATCGCCGCCTGCTCAGGCCCTGAGCCACCCTGGCGCCCGTTACTAATTAAAGCTTTGAAATAGAAGTAGCAGTAGAAGTAAAAAGCAGCATAGCACAGGAACACTAAAGTACAGCACAATTGTACCTCAGTAAAGCAGTTGTGTAAATGTACAGAATATATAAAAACAGTTTAAATGGACCTGCGGGTGTGTGTAGCATGAGCTGTTCATTATGTGCCTGATTCTGCTCCCCGCCGCGGGTCTTCATACTCATGTTGATGTCTCTTCTACACTCAGGAGTGGCAAAACTCCATTCAGAAGAATGCTGGACTGGCTTTCATTGAGCTTATCAATGAGGGAAGGTAATCCATCACACTTAATGATTATCACCCCGCATCACTCTGTAATTCACACATTAACACTAATTCTGGTATCAGTGCTTAAGGACTAATGGGTGTGATAGAGCCCTAATGAGAACCTTGCCAGGATAAGTGCACAGTGCCATGTGTGACCAGCAGGAAGTCGAATCATTATTGTGCAATTACATTTACAGCTGATTTGAGCTGGTCTAATTTCAGTGCTATTCCATCTGTTTTCCTTTTCTACTCCAAACCGTCGGAGTATCAGCGCAAACACAACAAGAAAGAGCAAAACAACAAACGTGCGTCGAAAAGAAAAAGGCTGTTAGCTGAAATCACGGTTCAGTCTTATTACTGTACATCCCATCCTGCTGAGAATTTATATTTCCTCTACACAGAGAGATTTCCTGTATTTTGGGCTTTTTTTTCATGTCCCCATTTTTCTTGCTCCTTTGCCAGACTCCTGTGCCATGCCATGAAGGATCATATTGTGCGTGTTGCCAATGAAGCAGAGTTCATCCTGAACAGGCAGCGGGCCGAAGATGTACACAAACACGCTGAATTTGAGGTACACATCCAGAACACAACTTCACTCTGCCACAGTACTGTATGCATGCAAGCCTGTGAGCAAGAAGCCATATGAAGTAGACAGTGTGTATTGTTTTCAGTGGCTTTTGAACTACAAACAGTGCAGATTGTTTCAGTGCATCAAGGTTGTTTAGATTCATCAGGCCCCAAATTTGGGCAAATTAGACATTTCAGTTCCAGAAAGCCTGATCAGGTCAGTTAAGCACGTGTGTGAGTAATGGAACAAAATGCCATCATTAATACCAATGGTCACCATGGCAGCAAGTACATAATGAATAAAGCATCAATTTTCATCCAGTTGACTGGGGAATATGAATGTGAGTCCATGTGGGCCATAATTTTTATCTGAATAAAAAAACAGAAGAGTCAGTGTCACTCATCATCTACTCCGTCATCACAGAATTGGATTTTCATTAACAGATGAAGCTCAAATTCAACCGGATTTTACATTTTTAAATCTAACCAATCAGCTGTAAGCTCATCTCAGGGTTAACAAACTCAGACTTTTCACTAAACCTGCCTTCTGGCCTCGGTGCTTCATGCTCTGAATATCCTGTAACAACAAAGAAACACACAACAAGCCCTCGTAAATCGCTTTAAACTGTGTTTTGTAGTGTGCATTATAGATGCCTGTTTCAGTATTTGGCCCTTTAAAGAAAATGAGAAATTTCCACTTGGCGCTGCAGTAGCAGTTTTTGTGGATGATGTGATTTACTTGGTTAATATCATTTTCTACAATGATCTTTTTTAATTAGAAGAATAAAGTAAACTGACTTTATTGACTGTTTCTGAATTACTTCAGATAAATCTTGTTTCGTTGATTAAGATATGTTCTACCTGCCATTGTATGCTTTTTAGCTACATTTAAGGATCCTCATGTGAACCTGCTGTACTGAGTCCTCTTCACATTACATTTGTGTGGCGTCTTGCTGTTTCTGGTTCTTGTTTAACTTCCCACCTTCCCTTCTCCTCCAGTCTAACTGTGCCCAGTACGCTGCAGACCGGAGGGAGGAGGAGAAAATGTGCGATCATCTCATCAGTGCTGCTAAGCACAGAGATCATGTGACTGCTAACCAGCTGAAACAGAAGATCCTCAACATCCTGACCAATAAGCATGGAGCATGGGGAACAATGTCACAGAGGTAAAAGGCCTGGAACTGTGTGTGAGACATTTCAGGATACCGTTACTGCTTTATTGCTCATGAGAGATGCCTGCAGGAGTGTGTGCAGTGATTCAGATTGTGATATAAACTGATGAATAAACCAACAAAAATGCACAGTACCTGATCTAAAGTACACACAGAGAAAACTGACTCCTAGCGTCATTACTGCCAGTAAGCACTATGAGGCTCATGACCTTATTTAAATCCATTTTTCCTCATGCAGATCTTCCTACAGGCTGGCAGCCACTCAAAGAAAGATATGATGCAACTTGAGGATGCACTATGCAACTTCTAAAACCTCTATTCATTGTGTCACTATAGAAACAACTATTGGCTCTTAACAATTCATAATTCAATAATATTCAATTTCCTTGTCATCTTGAAGCCAGTTATTGGGGTTTATAGATTGGGAAAGTCCCATAAGGTCAAAGGATCCCCTTTATCCCAATAACAAAAAACCTTTAGACTGTGGGAATTAGGTTTGGAAGTTTCTAGCATAAATGTTGCATATAACTTCATCTCTGTCTTTCCAAATGTGCCACAAATGAAATTCCTCATCCTTTTTCCTTCCCATTTTTAGCCAATTACACGACTTCTGGCGTCTAGACTACTGGGAGGATGACCTGAGGAGGAGACGGAGATTCGTGCGAAATGCCTTTGGATCGACTCACGCCGATGTGCTGCTCAAGCCTCTGGATGACTACAGTTAGTAATCTGTACTGACTTGCTCAGCTGCTGTATTTTTTTTCCTCTCTCTGCTGCGTTATCTGACATGCACACTTCAAACACAAACAGGTACAGAGGACGAGGAGAAGGGAGTCAAGTCAAAAAAGAATTTCCGGAGCCAGTCGGTGGTCACCCAGAACCCGGAGGCGGAGTTGATGCTGGAGGGAGACGATGACGCCGTTAGTCTGCTGCAGGAAAAAGAGATCGATAACCTTGCTGGTAAGAAACGAGCATGTACAAACGCACAGACACACACACACACACACACACACACACACACACACACACACAGACACTTTATTGCGGTCTGACTAAACTTTCTATGACTCTCGTTTTTAGCACGTTTTCGACCAAGACTTTTTATCTCTAAAGGCAAGTTTGGCATTTGAAAGTTTTGCGGCTAATCCAATCGCCTGGCTGATTTTTCTGACTCGAGGAGATGAAATTATAATTTACTAAAAACTGATGCAAATCAGACCAAACACCTTGTTTAATCCAGTGATTCCTCCCTGACTTTCAGAACTGATTGGTCATTTATTAAAGCAGGTAAAGAAACCAATCAATGGTCAATCTCAACTAACATGGAATGACCGTAATGTGCCGTTTCATGTATCATGCTTATTGTCATGATGCTGGTACTTAAATGACTAACTAAAGCAGTGACACCTGACCACACAGGTCCAGTGGTTCTGAGTACTCCAGCTCAGTTGGTAGCTCCAGTGGTGGTGGCTCGAGGCACTCTGTCCATCACTACTACTGAGATCTACTTTGAGGTAGATGAAGAGGATCCAACATTCAAGAAGATGGACCCTAAAGTAAGAACTTTTTTTTTCTTTATAATTGATCGGTGCACTGAAGGAGACAAAAGGAAGGGGGGGGCTGTGAGGTGGGACTGATGCTTTCTTTATGCTTCTTTTTTCCCCATCATGTCCATCTTCAACAGGTGCTGGGCTACTCAGAGGGTTTGCATGGAAAATGGATGTTCAGTGAGATCCGAGCTGTGTTCTCCAGACGTTACCTGCTGCAGAATACTGGACTCGAAGTCTTCATGGCCAACAGAAGTAAGTCTGCACAGTGATTACTGAAGTTATACTCACAGGTGACACTGGTGAACCTACCTAGAATGCATTTAAATGTATTGTTTGATACCAGCTCAATGTTAAGTGAGTGATTGGCCTTTCATCTGCATTAACTGTATCTCTTCCTCCCTCCAGCGTCTGTGATGTTCAACTTTCCTGACCAGGCCACAGTGAAGCGGGTGGTCTACAGTCTCCCGCGGGTTGGGGTAGGAACGAGTTATGGCCTGCCACAGGCCAGGTGTGTATAACGCTGTCCAGTTCTGTTTTAGACTGGGTTTGATAAAAGGAAGTGGACATTTCACATATGTGTGTGTGTGTATGTGTGTGTACACATCAGGCGGATTTCCTTGGCCACTCCTCGTCAGCTTTTCAAGTCATCCAACATGACCCAGCGCTGGCAGCGGAGAGAGATCTCTAACTTTGAGTACCTCATGTTCCTCAACACTATTGCAGGTAAAGTCCTGATTCTGCTACTTCTGGGAGCTGTCAATAATATATGCATGGACAGAAGTCCGGTCAAGCACACAACCCTGCCTGATATCTCCAAACATTAAAGGTTTTCGCGCTGTGAACCTGTTTGGTTTCTTCGATTGCCGAGGAAAGAAGGCACACTTGGCTTATCAATAAACACTTTGTTGAAGAGACCAGACAAAGAACTTCAATAAGATAAATGCTTCCTGTGCAGTTTGCCAAATTGTTCTTTTTATACTAGAAAATAGGTTTCAGAAATTGAATAAAGCCTCATACTTTAATATATATTGAAACACCTTGGACGTAACAGAAGTGCAGTTTCAATGACACAAAGGAAACTGGATATTTGTTTAAATCCCGGCATCATTTGTCAGCAGCTTATACTTTTATCTCTCTGCTCGACTGTCTTTTACACAAATGTGCATCTTTAGCTAATGTGTGTATAACATTTCATCTTGGCTCAGAACTTAGTTAATATTTTAGCACGAGTCCGGCATAATAGATGTGTGAGATTTTAAAATATTTATTGCAACATTTTTCCCCCCCAAGTAACATTTACACAGTCATTTTAGAGTTTATTAATCTAAGAATAGAGCAAAGCAGTGCTGTAATATACTGCTATGTCAGATAAATTGTGTATTCTTACAGTGTCTTTTATAACAAGGCTAACACTGCTGTGTCTTCTGCAGGGAGGACCTATAACGATTTGAACCAGTACCCTGTCTTCCCTTGGGTCTTGACCAACTATGATTCAGAGGAGCTCGATCTCACACTACCTGGCAACTTCAGAGACCTTTCCAAGGTTAGAGCCCTCAGACATACACCTCTTTATGCACCTCTGTGTGTGTGCTACTTCGACTCAAATTAATCAAAGTCAAGAAATACCATTTACAGTACATACTGTGCCAAGGGATAGCAGGAATCTCTCCTTATCATATCGCCAACAAGAGCAAGACAACAAATATTTACTGCATTGCAGAAGAATGCTAATGTGTGGTTCCTCTTTTAAGCCAGTTATTTTTCTCTGATTTATTTGTTTTTTTTTCTAGCCAATCGGTGCCCTCAATCCCAAGCGAGCAGCATTTTATGCTGAACGCTACGAGACATGGGACGATGACGGCACACCTCCTCACCACTACACAACCTTATACTCCACTGCTCATTCAACACTGATGTGGATGCTCAGAATAGTGAGTGCCTACTTAACACGCTTACCAACCGTGACACCTAAATGAAGCACATGCCAGACACTCGAGGCTGCTTTTCAAATGTTTGTGTCTATTTTTGTGCCTGCAGGAGCCCTTTACGACGTTTTTCCTCAGCGCTAATGATGGGAAGTTTGACCACCCAGAGAGAGGCTTTTCTGGTATCGGTCGCTCGTGGAGGAACTGCCAGAGAGATACAGCTGATGTGAAGGTAAAGAGGAGCAACAGACTGGAGTGACTGGTTTAAATTATTTGAAAAGTATAAATTTCACACAAATCCATCAGCACTGAGACACAAAACCTATATATATATAAAATTCAGTT
>VOQJ01019441.1:11011-22683 GCA_015052665.1 Apistogramma diplotaenia
GTTGCTGTACCTTTCTCTTGATTACATCAAATATCTCTGGGGTGGGGTCATCTTTCCGTAGCTTCTCCCCAAGTCTTGTTAGTGATGCCTCGTCCACGTGCACCCTGGGGGATGCCTGTTAGAGCACACAGAGCCAAGTAGTTAACTATACTAGACCACAGAGATGCAAGAGAGCTTTACTTTAAATTTACCTATAAAGAAATGAACCCATTTCCAAAGTAAAGTTGAAACACTGTGTAAAATATAGCTGAAATCACTGTGGCTTGAAATATTTGATGAGGCTGTGCATGCATCACATTATCAGCCACCTTTTCAGAGAGGTACTGCTCATAGACACCCAGTGCAGCTGCTTTCAGAAGCCCCTTGGTGGCACTAGGCTGCTTCTTGCCATCTTTCTGCCAGCCCTGCATGGCCTCCAGCTGCTGCTGTGCCGTCACCCTGTATCCCTCCACTGTGAGCCAGAAGAACAACTCGGCCTGGGCGCCCGCTGCCTGCATGAAGTCTGGGTCAACAGACAGACAACACCTGGTTACCTAAATCATATGATGCTATGACATACTAACAAGGTCAGTGAATTTTGGACTCAGTATTTTTGGAAGCCTGTGGTCTCCAGCAGTCTTGTTTTTAAAGGTCCATTTACTGTTACACTGTCATGATATCAGCCTTCTACTTCTCCCTGTTTACAGTTTTGGAGTTGTGATGATCTATGCACAAATGTCACACAGCATGTAAAAGATCAAAACTTCTAGATTAACATGCAAAAACAGATTTCTTTATTTTCTATGAATTTTTAACTTGAAGATGTCAAACTGCGTCCATTCTTTGAATTATTTTGGTTTAGTAACAATGTAGCGAGATAAATAATCACTTGCAGCACATTTGTAAATGATTACATTTATGATATACAAAAAAAAGGAACTTCACTAGGTTTACAGGAGATTGATCACAATCCACACTGCATTATCGCCACATGGACTGAAAAGTCTCGAGCATCATTAAGGGGGAAAATCTTGCTGGCTGACTGAACCTCTGGGCACGTGTGGCTGCACTGATTGGGGTTTTCCCCTCATAGCTGAGTTGAGGATTGTGGCAAAACAGTACGTTGTTTATTTGCAGTTTATGCACCAGAAAGTGGTAAATTTTCAGACACAGCTTTAAGGGATATTTGCAGACAGTGAAGTTAAGATAAACACTGGAAATGTTGGAAAGTCCAGCTGTTCTTGATTACGTCACTGCTTGGCTGTTTTTGTGCACAGTTGGGATTCTCGGAGTGAGTCTTTGGCTAATTTTCCAGTGATGCATCACAAATAAAAAAACAAACAAAAACATTTTAGGCAGCATAAAAACTGGCATGCCTGGTTTAGTCATTATGTTTAGGCTGCTGGATGTTTTCCACAGCTGATCTGGTACAACTTGGCTTTGACTCCTAATTTGAACACACATTTATAAACTCTTATAATCTAATCTATAAAATCCTTTAGAAGTCTCTCATGCAAAGGAGTATGTCGAAAAAGACAGTTTGGGGTCATATATTCAAGAGAAAGAGCATGAAGATGATTAACAAAAAAGTTCATGATTATAATTAGTGATGTTTGGCATCTGTGAGATGTGTTGATGCATTTACCCATAAAGAACTGCAGGGCTATGTTGTGGACCAGGATGTGATCCAGTGGGATGACACACAGCTTTCCAAAGTTGGCTGCCAGCTTCAAGGCATCAACCTCCTACACGACACAGAAACCAAATAAACAACGAATGATACAGAGAGCAAAGCATTAACATAACTAATGCTGACTTTGAGCAAAACCAGCAGATAGCTGTGCAGACAAGGCTGCATAATGCATGTTTAAACTGGGTCCTCCAATATAAGCACTTTAAAGCTTCCCTGCAGTTTCTCACCTTGCCAGACTGCAGTCTCTGGATCCTGGTCTCACACACCTTCTTCACAAACAGAAGACTGTTGATCTGGTTCTTGATCACATTAATGTCTGAAGGACAGAGAAACAAAAAGCGATCAGGGCAGGAGAGGAAAGCAGTGTGCTGATTTCCATAAACTTTATCTAGGCACTGAATGGCAAATTAGTTTTCAGTGTGTGTCCCACCATCTCCAGCAGTGTCCAGGGAGCGGAGATACTGCAGCTCCTCCAGCACCTTGTCTTTAACGGCTTCCAGCTCAGCTGGCTTGTCTGTTAACTTGAGGATGTTCATGAAAGCTTCATAGTTACAGCTGCTATCCCGAATCTAGACAAAAAAAGGACATACAGCTACACACACCAGCACCAAATTATACATTTATCCTAACCCTTAAATGAAATGGGTTCTTGGATTGTTTCTTAGCTAGTTTGGAGGGGTGTTAAATCTCACCATCCATATGACAAACTGGTTGATGTAGTCTGGGTCGCTCAGCTGGTTGATTAGAGGAAGCAGCACACCACGCGCCAGCACCTCCTAAAAAACATAACAGTGCATTTCCAGGCATACTCACTCTATTTACACTGAAGTCTTAAAATCATTTGAGCCTCATCTTCACTTAAACCTTTCCATCATGGCCAAGATCAGACATTTTTCCATAGGTGAGCTTCTGCAACACGACCAATGATTGATTATTGATCATTGATCAGTCTGTTCTGTGTCGAGAGCTTCATACAGATCAGTGTGACAGTAAACAGTGATGCTACAGTAACTACAGTAAATGTTTCAGAGGAAGTGACTGAGTCTGAAAGCTGCACTCATTATAAATCTGTGACATCATCGCTGTCTCTGTCCTTATTGGCAAGTGAACAACTGTAAAAGCTTCATGTTCAGCACAAAAATAACAAACTAATGTCTAACAGGGATTTCAGTGCTTCTTGAAACATAAATGCAAGCGAATTTGCTCCTCTGACATTCTGACAGTGACTTTATGAATGAGGAAATGAATCAGACAGGTGTGGTTCAGGTGCAGCAGGAGGGGAGGAGTCAGAGAGACACTCAGAGTTTGTTGGATAAAACCTGCCAGCCAGCAGGTTAGGTTCCCAGAGTTACCCCAGTGACTGACTCAAACTCGAAGTTAGCTCTCTTTCTGGAACAGTTTCCGTCATTTTAGGGTTTTTAGCTAAACCTGCTTTCTGGAATACTCCCATAGTGTGTGAGCATATATGTATTTTGCATTATTCCTGCACTCACCCTTAGGAAGTATCTCATATTCTTGTTGTGAAAATCTCCAGGAGGTAGTAACAGGTACAGAAGCAACTCGCACAAGTCCCGAAGAAACCCTGACAGACACGCAGAGTATACGTTTAGAAGTTACAACAAGAAGTTCTTCACAACTGTGAAATTTAAGGTCAAAAACAGATGTCTCTTTACCTTCTTCATCTTTGCGTGAGGTGCACACAACATCTCGGCAAATCTTCCTTTCCATTTCCATCTCAGCCTCAAAGAAAGACTCCACCAGCTCTTCTGTTATGTCCCCTGTTCAGAAATCACTATTCAGTCACAATCTGCACTGTCCTTAGAAATTATCACCATCATCAAAAACATTAGGCACTGCAATCACAATCAAATCTTTTCAAAAGATCACAAAGCTTTGATTAAGCACCAAATTACTGGATTGTTATAGATTGTTACAATCAGTATTAAAGAGAAGTTGAATCAGATCTGTAAACACATCAAACATTAAAAAACCACAGCGAATGAGAAATAAAGCCCGTGTGATGTATGTGCATACTTTGCTTGTCCTCTCTGTCACCATGGCGATCCTGGGCTTTTCTGAAAACACGTAAATGGGTGGCAAAGTCGTCCACCAGGCGAGTGGTGAAGTAAGGCTGCCAGTCCACCTCTTTGGACCTTTGCACACACACACACAAAATGAATTTTTGATTTGTTTAAAACATATAAGCCAGGAAATGTGTTTGACTTTGCATCTTGTACCGTGTGGAAAACTGGACAAGGGCATTCTGCAGCGTCTGTCTGATCTCTGATAAGAAGGACTCATCTTCACTTAAGGTGTAGTACCAGTATTGGATGTAGTCTCTCAGTGCAAACTGGATTACCTGAAGAGACAAAGAGGAGAGGAGTAAGGCAAAATTCTGCAAAGACAGCCCAGACTGAGTGAACTGAGAGCTAGAGAGAGGAATCTCACTAAGAAAAGGATCAAACAATTAAATCTGTTCACTGTCATGTCATGCACAAACATCTGCTGTAACCAATAACTTTGCTGGCCTCTATGAATTAACAGACATGGAAGTAGATAATGGTATCGCTTAAATGCCACGATGTCCAGACTTCTGTTTTATCACATTTTCTGAAATAATCACCACTGACACCAAAAATGCCTGTAAGCACAAATCATGTGACAGCTCAATGACACAAGGTCAACAGGAAGCAAAAATTGTGTAAAAGGTTGTTTGCACAGGACTCATTATTTTATTTATATATACAGTATATGCATCTGAACAATCCACGGTAGTAGTAGAGTAGTGGAGGGATGATGATTTGGGGTTGTTCTGCGGTCACAGGACCTGGGCACTTTGCAGTCATTGAGTTGACCATGAACTCCTCTGTATACTTAAGTATTCTAGAGTCAAATGTGAGGTCGTCTGTCCAAAAGCTAAAGAATGGCTGAAATTGTCATGCAATAGAACAATGACCCCAAGCTCAGCAGCAAATCTACAACAGAAAGGCTGAAAAAGAAAGTCAGTCCAAGTCCAGACCACAACCTGATTGAAATGCTGTGGTGGGATCTTAAGAGAGCTGTGCAAAAACAAATCACTGCAAACTTCAATGAAGTGAAGTGGTGCTGTAAAGTGGGCCTCAAGAGACTGATAAATTAATACAGAAACAGATAACTTCAATTTACTGCTGATAAAGGTGATTCTACAAACTATGTGCAATACAGACAGAGAGGGAGCACAAGTGTGACAAAATAAAAATAAGTGCTTAGATGAGCATGTGTATTTAAAAAAAAAAAATCACAAATTTATTTCAGTAAGCATGATCCGGGCATGCACAAGATCACATTTCTCTGTACAAGATCTCGAGGTTCACATCCAGCTGAAAAGATAAAGGCATATTCCCAGTGGAAGTGGAGAGAAGAGATGCCAAGGTAGAGGCGTTAGCGTCATCTGACCACCACTAACTGCTGTGTCTGCACTTAACTCTGGCGGCCACACTGCTTTGTGAGGACGTGCTGAAAGCAACTTTTTCTGCAGCAAGTGTTGTAACCACAAGACTGTGGAAAGACAAACTCTGACTAATAAACAGAAACCCTGACACCCATCTTCCTTATCCGCAATGCTCGTAAGTAGAACAGCTCATATCTCGAACAAATTTTCCTCATTTAAAATAAAGGAAATAGATTTGATCTGTTCCAGCCCTCTGACAAGTCCCCAAAATATCCTAAATTATGAAAAAATACATGTTTTTAATTAAGAAAATGGTCAGATCTGTTCGCTTTCGAAAATCGGGAAAATCGAAAAAATAAATGCCATAAATTCATCCTGTGAAATGAGCGTCCGGTGTGAACAGCTGCATAAAAAAAAGTGTTTCAAAATATTTCTGACACACGACACATTCGCACTGAATTTACATGTATAAAGGCCTTAAAACAGCACTCTCTTGAACTTTAAATGACTTGACTCTGCGCAGTAAAAAGGAGATGAGGGATGCGAGAGAATTGTGGGACAGAGCGCCAACACGGCAACTATCATGGCATCCCGAAGCTCGTATCTTAGAACTGAGCTCATATCTAGAGCAGAAATTTTGCTCGAGCCGCGGCTCGTAACTCGAAAAACCCGTATGTGGAGCAGCTCGTATCTCGAGGTACCACTGTATATTGTGTTGTTTAAATGTTCCCTTTATTTTTTTGAGCAGTGTATATTTTCAATAGAAAAATTAATTCTTTGGCACAAATCGCTGTGTGGTGAACATTATGTAAGGATATTGATATAAAAAAATGAAAGGAAAAAAAACCCAGACTGCTTGATAACCAGTACTTTTCTGTGGCTCGAGGCAATTAAGTCACTGACCTGAGCGAGCTGAGCCGATGGGTCAGACAGAGATCTAAAACCACCACACTCCAAAAAGTCTGGAGTATTAGCGATTGTCACCTAGGCCTAATCTGGTTACCTTCTCTTAGATTCTCTCCTCAGCTGCTGTGCCATTATCATAAGTACAGTACCTACTCAGAGCAGGGTAAAGTGGCTAGTGAGCAATACTAGCTAATGGTGCAGGAAAGAAGTAACAAGACAGGTGATAGTAGGTCGTTATTTCAGTCGGCTATGCATAACAGTTTGTACCACTTTAGGGTGTAGAAAGAAAGTAAATATACCTTCAATTGCTTTGTGTTTTAAAATAGCCATATGTCCAGGTATCCCATATAATAAAATTGCTAATCTATGCTTCCCCATTTTGAAACAAGTATCAAATGCACAAGAAGTTACAAAGAGTGGTATATAGACACACACCTGTTGCAGTGGCTCATCTATGAAACTAGACCCAGTCAGCCTCCTGTCAATCTTTACAGGCTTTATCTCCAGTTTCATCTCATCCAGCGTCTGAAAGACACAGTACAAACCACAGTGAGGGGTGCAGCGAAACAGAACTGAATCTGGCAGGCCAGGTCATTTGTTTATGCAGGCGAGGTCCAAGTGTGTGTATTTTACCTTCAGTATGCCAATTTGTGTGGGTGGCAAGTATGAGTGCTCGCACTTTTCCAGGTGTTTCTCGGAGTTGATCTTTCCATAAAGCAAAGTGACCGCAAAGCCCCTGTGAAACAGAAGTGTAATTTAGAAATCAGCTAAAAACTTGCCAGCCAAGCTCCTGATGTGCGGTGTCTGTGAAAACATGCAGGGTTAAGTAAAGACTGGCTATGAAGGTCTTGTTGCTCACCCTCCAATGAAGCAAAAGATATAAAAGGCCAGGTAGAATATGGCAAAGGGTCCAAAAGTGACAAGGAACAGCACAACTCCAAGACCCCCCCATCCCCAGATGGACAGACTGGCCTGAAACACATAAGAAAAAAAAACTTGTGCTAAATACACAATTCAATTCATCCCATACTGAAAACAATATTCTATATACACATATAATGACCATTAATGTTCATCCACAGAGCAGAAAAAAGACAGATGTGTGTACAGGAAGAGATTACATAAAAGAGAATCACTCTAAAACTGTGATCGTGTGTGTGTGTGTGCGCGTGTGTGTTACATCCTATGGTGTTCCTGTTGTTGTCAGTGCAGGAAACCAAGCTCTAAATTCAAACCTGTTTTAGCTCCAACTTTACCACATAAGTTACTCGAGTACCTTTTTTCTTATCTTCATCACATCAAGACTACAAATGCAATTATTTAAAAACATGCTGGAGGTTGTGATAGGAATGATGCACCTAACCTTGTGCTCCACAAGCCTCAGAAGGGCTCTGCTGCACACATTAAACTAAGCCCTGCACACACAGAAAATTACTGCAATACTGTTAATTTGTTGTTACGCGTTAAAGTTATTTATACAACTGAAATGTAAAAGAAAAGAAGCCCTCAGAAATACTCTCACTGGGAAGCCATCAGACAGAGTCACTGACAGGCATGATGATCAGCAGTGATGATCTTTGGCTGCCCCACATTCATGCTCGAGTTCCTTAGATAAGCAGCTCCTCTGGTGGAGCTGGATAGGAACACGCAGAGCTTCCTTCGGACACTGAGACATTGTTCTCACTGCCACAGTCGACTGTGGCCAGTCTGATGACACACATTAGACTAGCCGCAAACAGTGCCACATCCAGAAACAAGGGTCAGTCAGTTTACTGTGTATATACGCAGAGCTAGACTACTCAGTGCCAAATTAAAAGTACTTTTAAGGGATATGGAGAAATTGACAAAATCAATCCTCTTCCGCTCATCCAATTCAGGGTCGTCAACGTGTTGGAGCCTATCTCAGCTGCCACGGGGCACGAGGTGGGTCCACCCTGGACAGGCTGCCAGTCTGTCGCAGGGGCTAACACAGAGAGACAGAAACACTCACACCTATGGGCAATTTAGAATCGCCAATTAACTTTACCCTACTAACTGTATGTCGTTGGACTATGGGAGGAAGCCAGAGTACCTAGAGAGAACCCATGCAGACACAGGAAGAAGATGCAAACTCCACACAGACAGATCTCGGGAAGGCGGATTCAAACCCAGGACCTTCTTTGACCATCTGCGATTCTTGGCCTTCTAGCAGCAGTGCTAACCACCGCGGCTGCCCCATAAAGGACAATCCGTGGCTCCACAAACATGCACATGCACTGTTTTCTTGCTTAATGCTAAAATATAACTCAAACAAATTACAACAAAAGAGCAGTGAACATGTGTGGATTCATAAAGCTCCATCTATAGTGCTACCTTAAATCTACACTCGACACGATGTGAGGCTTCCCAGAAACGTAACCACACAACAACTACGATAGGTCTTCTTCTCATTAATATCCAGTCATATATCTTTTTTACAGAATCTTCTCAGTTTCACTTGTGATAGCAGAACAATACACAGACACCAGCAGACAAGTAGAAATGCTACATCACCCACAACAATACAGGCTATGGAGGATTCAATGCTGGACTATAAATGAAGCTTAAAGCTACTGTGGAGGTGCATTTGATACATTAAATTTATATTAGTTAATATGAAGTTCATAATAAACTGAATCTGCCTCACTATAACTTCATGTTGCACCTCTACATACGACCCACACTTGTAACACAGCTTGAACAAGCATGCACACGCGCACACATGTTCATGCTTGGCGTGCTGAGTGGTTACAGTGATCCATCGTCATCATCATCATCATCTGCTGGTTTAATTTTTACATCAGAGGTTAACATGAACGCTTCTGCAGAGGCACTCGGTTATCTCGCCTCCTTACGTTTTTTTCCACTGGACAGTTTTGCTGGTGAAACCTCTGACGAGTGTGAGAATGGAAGCTGAAGAGGGCAGGAGAAACAAGTGAGAATTTTTACACAGGGGGAAAAACACTTGACAGTATTGAAGAAATAAGCGTCATGTCATAACCTAATACTTTTTCTGCAGTACTTGGGCCACACATTGGACAGTGCTACCACAGTAGGTGCACATTTACCTCCTCTGCCAACCAGCGGTGATGCCACAGGGGACAATAGAACGACTGGACCATGGAGCAAATTGCCCAACAATACAGCATATTACAAATTATGGTAAAACATGGATAGGTATCTGTCAGTTATTTGTAACAGAGCAAAAGCAGCAAGAGTGAAGGAGAAGGTTTACAAGATGGCCGTGAGACCTGCGATGAACTATGGTTTTGGAGGTGGTGAGACTGACAAAAAGACAGGAGGACAAACTGGAGCTGGCAGAGTTGAAGTCATTGAGATTTTGGTGCCTCAGAGAGGCAAGGCTGAGATGGTTTGGACATGTACAGAGGAAATTTAGTAGACATATCTGGTGTTAAATACGAAGCTGCCAGGCAGGAGGAAAAGAGAAAGACCACAAAAAAGATTCATGGATGTTGTGATGGAGGACATGCAGAGGGTTGGGTGTGATAGAAGAGGATGCTATGAATTGGCTGAGATTCAATTCAATTTTATTTAAAAAGTGCAATATCACAACAGTCACCTCAAGGTGATTTATATATAATACAGAAAAACCTCAACAATCAAACTACCCCTAAAGGGAGCAACTGAAGAAGCAGAAGAACACAAAGAAGACACATGTGGGACATGACAGGCTAAAAGACAACTGTGAGGCTCCTTTCATTCACATCAAACTTCCTAATGGCAGGACTGCTCTGCGAGGAGGTTTTACTCTCTGTCAGCTCCAAAGCCCAATAAATGCATTTTTGGCACAGTCCTACTTTAATATTACAGTATACAAATGCCATAAAGGAAATAAGAAATATGTAAACTTTAGTATGCATTGCCTTTTTATTTCATATAGTACACTGATTTTGGCTGACATTGTTCAGATGCATTTGCTCCATGACAGATCCTGTCAGCATGGATATTAAAACTCGCCACAGTTGATTGTCCTGGTCCAGAACTGAAACAGAATGGGTTACCGTAAACAGTGTCACAGCTGGACCGGGTTTCAAAAAGCTGAGAGCAGGCAATTAAAAAAAATGACTTCACTAGTACTGGTTTAGATCTTAAAGCAAAACTTTTTTTAATCCACCCTGTTTTGATATTGCTCTGTGAAGCACTTAGGACTGTGCGTGCTCATGAATCCTGTAACATAAACTTGTGATGTCTCTCATCAGCTGAGGCTAATTTCACAGTAAACAGGATAAATTAAAATCCATGCTGATAGCTGTCACTGAGGACCTGCTTACCTGACTTTGCTTGCTCATCAGAGCCAGCTAGACAGGCCCAGACACAGTGCAGGCTGAGACATATGGGTCACACTAACAGAACAAAGAGCACCTCTGAGCATGCCTTGCAATAAATGGTGCATACCTGACTTGGTCATTTTGTTTAGAAATGTGGCTATGGAAGAGGCAGGAAGTATCCAGCATATTTATAAGTCCTGTAATAACTTGATAACTTAAAAACCTCACGTAGAGAACATGCACACACAGTTCTCTGTGCTATAAATCACCTTGTTTTGTACCAAAGCGGACATAATTTCAGAGTCTCAGTTACACAAGACATTGCCTTTTCTCGTATTGCTGAAACTTCTGAATTGACGACACAAATGCAGCGAGGTTGTTCCTCAATACCTTGCCAGTACTACAAAAAACACATTTCTGATGTACCCAGGGATTTAAAAAAAAATAATCAGACTACTGCAAAGATCTGACTATAAGAAAAATCTCAAACTTAAACGACTAAGCTCACGTCACGCTGCAGTATGTGTCCAAACTGGCTAGACTAACACCCTTTCTTAAGTTATAGAGGACAGGAACAAAAGCACTAATTGCAGGGTTGGGAGGAGAAATAGGGCTGGCCAGTGAAGAGGACCATTATTACAGTTTAACTAGGAGTGTAGCAACACAAAGGAATGCTTTTCAGAAAGCTTGCCACAAAATGTGACTATCTGAAATGGACAAGAGCATCCTGAAATCTGCCACTACCAAAGAAACTATAATATAACAGCCAGAATGCTGTGACCATTTAAGTGCAAACCAAATCAACAGTTTGACCTGTTGTACCACATCTACAATGTTTAACTTCGTCCCACACTCACTATCACAAGAAAGGCCTTAGTAAAGAATGTTAGAACATTTGACTATCACATATGCAAACGTGTGAGTAGTGAAGTATAACATGTTCTGCATTAACTTGAAGCAGTAACTTACAGATTCTGTTACATTTTTTCTCTAAATAAGACCCAGGTCCAAAGTTAAACTTTTGTATGAAAGCTTAATTCCTGTGACAAAGATCTTAATAGCGACAGAGTAGAACTAAATTTAGCCCAAAGTGGAAACCAAAACCAACTTTCCACTGACTTTGTATTTCATGCGAGTGCTTCCCTGTCAAGTGGCTTCACTTAACTACAACAGAGCTAACACAGAGCTAACATCTTACATAGCAACACAGTGAAATCTAATATTTTAACTGGCTAAAGCCAACTAAAGGCATTTTGTCAGCACTTCAGCCCTCGGATAGAGATTATCTTATTGTGTTTTCACTCCAGTGGATGCATTTTTCAGAGTATGATGTTTCTTTGCCTATATTTTAGGACAA